>AFIR01000287.1:0-26492 GCA_000223685.2 Zymoseptoria pseudotritici STIR04_4.3.1
GCGAGGTTTTTAGTGTTTTTAAACACTAGCAATAGCTAGCTAGCTCTAAATAGTGTATATTAGAATGTCTCTCTCTCTGTTAGTAGTTAGTTCTTTAATTAATTACTTTATTAATTATTTAATTTTAACAGTTTATAAGCCCGGGTTTTGCGCTATACTTGTTATCTCTTTTATGCACTCTGCTGCGTACTCGAACATATAATCTCTTAAGATAACACCTTTTTAAAACCCTAAGATTAATAGACTAGCCTTAACCTCGGTTACGGGTTTACCCGCTATAAGGCTAGAAATTCGAAGGCTAGAATTCGATAGCTAATATAGAAAACCTTTTACGCTAGATTTACTAGCTACTTTAATTAACATACTAACCTCCTTACTATTATAATAGAATCGAATGCTAATATAGATATTAGGACTAATATAAAGGGCATTCCTCCTTCGTCGAGAAAGAGGTATAACGCATAACTCGTATCCTTCTTTAATTCCCTTTAGGTTAACTAACGACCTTACTGTCGCAATTGTTATCTCCTTAGGAGCTATTTCCGCCTTAAGAAGCCTTCGCTAGGCCGATACCTCGACAAGCTCTCCTTCCTATATATTATCGAAATAATACGTTAAGAGGTCGAAACCGGCAAGCTTCCTAAGCTTAATATCGATCTAATCCCTTTTAGATATAAATTAGACTTTGCACCTTGTAAACGTCCTTAGAAAGAATACAGTTTACCTTTACTAAGAGTAGTAGTATTAGATATACCGGATCCTCCTTCTCCTACCTCTCGAGACTTCTTCGGTCTTGCTTCTTTAATACTACCCCCTCTATATCTTCGCGTCGATAAAGATAGAGATATCGACAAATAATACTTATATTTCTCTCGCGCCGAATTAGCCCCTCCTTGCGTAGGCTACGATATTCTATAGCGGGAAACTAGGAAGATTCTGCGAAGAACGTCTAAACTCGCATCTTTCTTAATTATTTAGCTATATCGACTATGCAAGCCGCCGAGAAACTACTAACCCTATTAGTCCCGGTTCTCGAAGAAAAGGACGACTAGAGCACGTAGAACGATAAAATCCGCAACTAACTCGTCGCGCTTAGATATAGCTTAGTAATTAAGACGGCCGAACCTTAATAAGACACTAATCTTCCCTACGAGGGAGCTAACTAGACTAAATACTAGCGCGAGTTTAAGAAGAAACAAAAGCGAGCCCTTAGAATTATTAGAGACAGATACGGATATAACGCTAAACAACTTATTCTTAGTTACGCTAATCCCTTTAACGCGCTAAGCACTCTCTCCGAGAACTTTGCTAAAGAAGGCGCTAGAGAATTCGCGAGAATCTCTAATCTCTAGAACTTAATTACTATAGACAACTCTAAGAGCGGTATTAGGCTTTATAGTTCTAAAGTTCGTCGTCTCTAGAATTATTTCGCAGAAATCGATCTAGGACTTAAGATCCTAGATCCTTACGCTATCTAAAAGTTTATTACCGGACTGCTAGAATTATTCGAGCCGTTTATTACCTTCTTTAATTAAACCCGCTAGCTTATTCTAAAGATAGTTAATAATAAGGTCGAGAAAACTGCCGTTACCTTAGAAGAAGTTATCTCTAGCGCTAAGGATTTCGAAACACGCTGCAACGCCTTAAATACTAATAAACTCGGTCTTTATAGTAGATATAACGGCCGCAAACTAAAGACCTGCAGCAACCCTCGAGAATAGTGCAAGTACTACAATCGCCGCTATAAGGGAGAATGCTTTATACTTAATCCGAGTAAGGCGCTAGAGTAGTAGAAGAAGAAAGAGGCCGAACAAAGAGATAGAAAACGGAAAGCCGACAATAACGAAGAAACTACGCTTGTCTGCGAGTCCGCTTCGAAGAAGACGAAGAACCTAGTCGTTCTAACAAACGACTACGCCTTTAGCGTATCGAACGCTAACGGCGAGTCCTTCGCCTTATATAAAGGTTTAAATCTCTTCGACACCTAGATTGTCGACTCCGGGTGTATATCCTATCTCGTCGGAAGAAAAGACGTCTTTACTTTAATAACTCCGATTAAAGAGTATAGCTCTCGAGGAATTAGTAGCAACGCTATCGCACCTACTTATATTAGCACTATCCGAATACCTGCAAAGATCGATAATAAACTCTACTAGCTAAATATTACTAATATTAAGTACTCGGCATAAGCTAGAGTTAAACTTCTTTCTCTCGAATAAATATAGCCTCTCTTCGATAATATCTCTGCTCTACTAACTAGTCTTTCCCTTATTAAGAGTAATCGCGCCTTTGTTACGCGTTTTTAAGACGGCCTACTCCTCCTCGATATAATACTAATAGAAGTTAAGGTCGACTTCTATATAGCCGCATATAAAGTCGATAGATAATAGGCATAGCTCTAGCACGAGAGAATAGGACATCTCGGTTAATAGAGCGTTTATTGTCTTAAGGATATAGTTACCGGAATAGAAGCCGCAAGTCCGGCTAGGCAATGTATTTGCGAAAGCTGCGTATACGGTCGTTTTTACGCTAAAGCACATTATAGGCATATTAAACCTGCATCCTTAAAGCTCGAACTCCTCTATATAGACTCTAAATATAGCCTAAAGGAGATACTCGGCTACGACAAATCTAGGTTTTAGCTTACTCTAGTCGACGACTATATAACAAATATAGACTGCTTCCTATACAAATATATCCTCGACGTTCTTCCCTATTTGCAATAGTATTTAAAACGATATTAAATACCCGTCTGCAAGTGCAGACGTATACGACTCGACTAAGGGAGCGAATTTATTAATAGCGCCTTTAAAGACTTCTACTTCGATTAAGGAATTAAACTAGAATTTACATCTACCGAACAGAGTTAATTAAACAGCGTTACTAAAGTCGTTAATCGAGTAATTCTTAAAAAGCTTAAACCGACGCTAATTACCGGTAATCTCCCCTTAAAATAGTAGCCTGCGGTAGTATCGGTAATAGCATACCTACGCAACAGATTACTAAACTCGAGATACGCAATTATAGGACACAAGGCGTTCTATAGAGAAAGACCGGACTTATCGAACATTTGTAAGATCGGCTTAAAGGCCTATTATCTAGCTAAAGAACCTAAGAACTATGCAGGCTATACGGATAGGGTAGAGGAAAGAAAACTCCTTAGTTTTAAAGGGAACTATTAATATCTAATTATCTGCCTAGGCTAGAAGGAACCGAGATAGGTCTATAATATAATCTTTAAGGAGTATCGAAAACACATTTAGCTCGAAGTAGGCGAGAACTCCGAAGATAACGCTCCGCTATTAAAGCGCGTACAAAAATAACGCACTATTAGACTCCTTAGTCTAGTTTAAAGTTCGGGGCCTACTTTATTATCTACTACTCTAGGGGGCGAGAAAGTAGATAATAAATCGACAGACATTAAAAGTACTAACTCGGAATTAACTACTCCGCCTAAGTTGCTAACGCTATTGTTATATACTCTGTCCCGAGTACTAACGCCGGAACCGACATCTCCGTAAGAGCTAACGCCTCCGCAAGAGCTAATACCTCCGCCTCCTACTAAAATTATATAGAACACTATACTAGACGGACTTAAACGAGTCCGCAAAAAGAACTCCCTCTTCCCTAAAAGCAATTACGCACTTCTCTACGCATACACGAATCCGCTTACTAAGACGCTCGACTGTTACCTAGTATTATAGCAAACGATAATATACGCCTTCCTTACGACTACTATAGTAGCTTTCGAACTATACGAGCTATATATAGTATAGGACGCTAAAAGGACTACTGTCTAGACTAAGTAGAAAGACGCAATAAGCGAGGAAGTAAAGTTACTTTAGAAGAACAAAACGTAGCGACTTAAGAAGCGCTTATAGATCTCTTTAAAAGCGAATATCCTACTAGGTAGGTAGGTATTTAAGCTTAAACAGGGACTAAATAGTAAGATCCTTAAATACAAGGCGCGATAGGTAGTTAAAGGATACTAATAGGAAGAGGGCTTAGACTATACCGAGACCTTTGCATCCGTTATTAAACTAATAAGCTACAAGGCTATTTTCGCAATCGCTATAGTACTAGACTACGAGATCGAACAAATAGACGTTAAAACTACTTTCCTTTATAGCCTTATTAAGGAAACTGTCTATATTAAACAACCCTACGAATTTAAGAAGCTAGGGAACAATGTCTGCCTTCTTAAAAAGTCCCTCTACGGACTAAAGTAGTTACCTCGCACCTAGTATAAAACTTTAACCTCTTACCTTGCGGAAATCGGGTTTAAGCCGCTAGATGCTAACGCTAGCGTCTTTATCCGAGGGAATGCGTTTATCGCCGTATACGTAGACGATCTACTTATTGTCGGACTACGGAAGAAGGAAGTTAGCGAAATTAAAAGCTAACTAGCGAAAAGATTTAAAATAATAGATCTCGGACTATATACCTACTATCTTAGTATAATAGTGCGCAGAGACTGCATTAACTAAAAGATATTTCTCGGCTAATAGGCCTATATCGAGAAGTTCCTATAATAATATAATATATAGGAACAGAAGGTTAGAATAACTCTAATAGACTCTTCCGTAAAGATCTAACCTGCGGAAGAAGGCTATATTACCCCGAATAAACTTCGAGCTAAATATTAGTTAGCTATAGGCTCGCTAATATACGCTATGCTCGGCACTCGACTAGACATCGTATACTCTATATCTATAGTTAGTCGGTTCTACGCTAATCCTACCGAAGAATACTAGAAACTAGTCGAAAGAATTATAGCTTACCTACGTTATACTATTTAATTTAAACTAGTATACTATAGAGATCTGCAACTACTTAGCGGCTATATAGACGCCGACTAGGCTAGCGATATCGAGACACGCCGCTCTACGTCCGGCTAGGTATTTAGCCTAGGTAGCGGAGCTATTAGTTAGTTATTAAAGCGATAGACAAGAGTAGCGCTATTAATAGTTAAAGCGGAATATATAGGTAAAACGCAAGCCGCAAAGGAAGCTATCTAGCTAAAGTCTCTTCTCGATTAAATCCTCCCTAACTCCGAGAAAGGTCTATAGGCGACTATTATACACTATAATAACTAAGGCGCTATAGCTCTCGCAAAGAACCTAGCGTTCTACTCGCGATCTAAGTACTTTAGTATCGACGTGCATTTTATTTGCGAGCGAGTTTAGGAAGGAGATATTAAACTATACTAGGTTAAGACCGATAAAATAATCGCCGATAGTCTTACTAAGCTACTTCCGAATCGCTAGTTCTACGCGTTCCGGAAGGCCGTCGGACTATTACTCCCTACTACCGCTGCAATACTAAAATAGCTTAAAGACATAAAATAAATTAGCAAACTAGGGGGAGTTGCGCTAAGGCTATAATAGCGACATAAATATTATCGCTATTAATTTTCTACGATAACAAGCTCTAAGCTAATACTATTTAGAAGAAGTATATAAAGTTTAAGAACAGGTTAACTAATTGTTTATTAAGATATCGCCGTCGACCTTAAATCCTTATATAAAAATCCGAGTTATATAATCCTCGGCGCTAACCTTAGCGCTAAAGTATAAGGATTTTCTAACTTTAGGACTAAACCTGCTTCCTTTTATAAATATCGTAATTATAGAAGATACCTCTTTCTACCGAAACTATATATATAGTACTAAGTCTAGATTCGAACTTACGGAGAACGAGTTTAGCTGTCTAACCTTAAGAAGAATCGATTCCGACTAGTTACTTTCTCTTTCTAATACGGCTAATTTCCTAGTAACCGCTCCTAACCGAATCCTTCGTTAAAGAATTAAATAAAGACGTCCCCTACTATCTAAAACCCTTAGTAGCGTAGACTTTAATATCCTTAGTAAGGAAGCAATTAAAAGGATCTACCGCGACTACTTTATAGCTACCGAGCTATTAAAGGACTGCCGCGAAATAGCTAGAATACTTTAAGTATTTAAAAGCGGATTAAAAGAGAAATACGGATCGAAGGAGCTATACATTTATCTAAAGCTACTCTATTTTCTTACAGATTAAGAACGCATAAACTAGGCTACCGCCTATAAAGACATAGAATACTTAGACCTCTAGAGCGCTTTCTAAACTATTCCTAAGAAAAGAGACGGATATACTCCGAAGACCTAGATTGCCCTTATAAAGAGCCCTTAGGCTAACTAGATTACTAATAGTAACTAGCGTTGCATTCTATAGTATATGTAGGCCTTCGCGATTAGTAGTAGCTCCGGTAAATATAGGAAGAACCTATTTATCTATAACTATAATAGAGGGAGCCTTATGCGCTGCTACTAAGACGTTAAGCTTAACGAGGTCTATAGAAGTATCGTCCGATTCTACAACAAAATTAGGTCTATCTAGCGCATTAAACGAGTATTTATAGGAAATATCTATAACGACTTTATTAGCGATACTATAGAATAGGCTTAATACAATAATACAAGTATTAAAATCGATAAGAATTACTGCATCGGCTACACTATGCGCTAGATTTATAAAATAAGCTAGATAAAGGACCGTTACTTTAATTCTAAGGACAAGAAACATAGTCTTAGTAACCCTCGGTAGGAGTCCTTTGTTAAAATAGAATACTTAACAGAGCACTACACCGCTAAGTGAACAAGAGGTAAGCTAGTACTCTTCCCTTACGGAGGGTTTAACGAGGCCAGCATAGAACAGCTAACGAGGGGGAGTGTTAAAATATCGGTGGCTGGCAATGGCTGGCTAGCTCCAAATAGTGTATATTAGGATGTCTCTCTCTCTGTTGGTAGTTAGTTCTTCAATTAATCACTTCATCAATCATTCAATTTCCCACCCCGTTCTCCTTTACATCCTCTCCGTCCTCTTCTACTCGTCGAGGCGTTGCAGCCATTCTGCCGACCGGACGTTTCGCAGGAGTCGCGAACAGCATCGATGATGCTTTCTTCGGTGTCGGTGTCGGACGGGGAAGCCGGGAGGGAGTCGCTGGCGCGAATACTAGAGGAGGAGGAGAGAAGATTGGTCGATAGGATACTCCAAGTGAACCAGCCTCACGCGAAGTGGAAGTATGCCCGCAAGACAGCGCATTATTGCCTACCTCATCTCGTCGCTGCCCGAGTCTCTTATTGCTACAGCTGCAACCCGGTTGGCACGGAAGGAAGGCAACTCCTGTTCGATGTCCGGTAGCGACCATTGTGTGCGACGGAAGGAGTTGCTATACCTCGAGACTGGGACAAGACGGGAGTCTCTCACGAATTCGAACCTGCAAGTCGCGGTGCTGCAACGGAAGCGATTTTCGGTCACTCTCAAAATGGCGTGCAGGCTCCACGTCCCAAGCCGTCCCGTGTACCTTTGGAGATCCATCCTCCTGCTATCGAAGCTGCTTTCTCGTGGCCCCAAATCAGCATTCCTGGAACGAAACTCTAGAAAAGCGTTAGCCCGAGGTCACACTCTTGTTCTGGGCAGAACTCACCTACGCCGCTGCGAAACTTGCAAATACCTGGGCGGTGGAGTTCCTTGCTTGACCGGTGCTCCCTACTATAGCATGGCGACCTCCAAGTGCAAATCCTGGAGGGATGGGAATTCTTCTCCGGCCGACATCTCTGATTATAGCATGGCCTGGTCCGGGCGACAGCAGAGGCAAAGCAGTGCAAACGACACTGCTGAGTGGTTTTCCGGCGGAAGAAACGGCAATCCAACACTAGCATAAGGTCGTTGTGCAGCGATGAAAGAGCGTGTTTATGAGTGTGATTAAGATTCGACAGCAGCCTCCTGTCATTTTGGTGCCGACTCTCTCCTGTCCACGCCGGGTTTCTGTAGGCATGGCTGGTTTTCCAGTACCACAGACGTTCATCAGCACTTTTCGTGACTAGCCTGTTCCATCAATGCTCGGTCCCCAAATTGCTCCGTTACGACGACACTCCAGTCGCACGCTCTGAGCCTCGTCGATCCTCCCTTTCTGGCACATTTTCCACGAGGTCATGGAATTTGCCTGGCGAATCGTGTCAGCTCTGGCGGTCAGACGTGCTATGGGAGATGTTTTGCTCGAAGACATTGTGTAAGAGTTGCGGAGAGCACTGACATGTTGTATCCAATCGAAGCCATCGGCGCAGAGCATGTCTGTGTAGAGGAAGATACGACAATCTCCAAAGTGCTTCGGGTGCTCCAACGGAACCAGGTGTCCAAGCCACTCGAATTCGCAGCCGAGAAAGGACTTTCCATCCCTCCAGGATTTACACTCGGAGGTCGCCACGCCATGGTCAAAATCACGGGTTATGATTCTAACTCCTCGGTCATCTTCCGGATTGAAGCGGTCCATAGACTTCATTTCGCAGTCGGCGTCGGCGAAGCGATTGAACAGAATCCCATAGTGTATGAGATCACGCTCTACGATCGAGCTGTCGGAAGCCGAGATGGCATTCTTGTCATGGCCGTGGTCGGTCGATTCAGTTGGGAATCCGCGGCCCTAAACATCAAAGGATATAGGGGTCAGCGATGTCACCGCGATAATGACTTGGACCTGCAACTCTTCAGAGACTTACCGTGCGGGCCAAGACCGCGAGGCAGAGGAGTCCGTGAGCGCCGAGCATGGTTCCTGAATCAATGGAAGAGAAATATTATCTGGCTGGGGGACTATGTGACGGTTTTGTATATCTCTGCTGCCATATATCTCGGTCTTCTGAAAGTCCGGTACCGTAGGCTTGTTTGGTGTTCAGTGACAAGACTACTCCAGCCAGCCCACATCGTGACCATCACTGAGAAAACCTGCACTGTCTGCCAGCTTGTTCCGGTATCGAACGGCCGACCGCTGGGGCTTTCCCTTTAGCTGCCCACACTCACTCCCTATCATTCTGGTCCAAGTTGCAACCGGAGGACTGCACATCCTGAGTCCCGCCGCGCACGAACGATCCACCTTTTGATCGACCGCAATCAACCCTCATCACGATCGCTCCAGTGCGCATTACCTCTGCGGCACTCCAGGCGAAGCCCGAGCGACTCCTTATTGCCGGACAGGGTCGGACTTTGATAGCACTGCTGCATGTTCTCCTTCGAGTTTGCCTGGAAACCATGAAGATGTCAGTCTATATGCTCCGCGAAAGTAGGACGTGGTTTGACTGACCCATTCAATCTGGTGGATGGCTTCCTCCGTACAATCCGCATCTGGATATATAAGGATCCGGCACTGTCCGAATTCGCTGAGCGACTCACGATGCGTGAGATGAGCCTCCCAGTTGAAGGTCACACTTTCGAAATGTTTGCCGTCTTTTGGGCCCAAGCATCGGGACAGCGCGATGTCCTGCTCGTAGTCGCGGCACTCAAGGTCAACACCGCGTGAGTCGTGGTATTCGTTGTCTTCCATGGTCTTGTGTTCGCAATTGTTGTCCGGGTAGCGATTGATCAGGACCTCATAGTGGTGGTGCTTGCGATGACGCTTGGTGAGGTTGGAACTGGGTTTCGATGCTGCAGTGCCTGAAATGTCGGGCCTCGATCGAACGACAGCACCGCGACCAATCTCGGCCATGGCCACGAGGCAGAGGAAAATTGCTTGAGTGCAGACCATGATTGGTATGGCGATGTTCAAGAAGATGATTGGAAGAGAAAATGTCGGACATTCCGAAGCATTTATAATTCCTGCCCTGTTGGGATTTTGGGCGGCGGTCTTCAAAGCTCCCACGGTCCGCGGTCCAGTAGTGATAGTTCGGGTGGAACTTGGCGATGGACTTTTTGAAATCCAGAGAGCGAGGTACCGTACACATCAACCATGGCTCATGGTCCGCGGCTCATGAAGTAGCAGTAATATGGCGCCATCTTGTGACGGGTCCTCTGCGAACATGGATGCCACATAAAGAGTCGCAGGCAAGCTTAGCAGAAGCCACGGCGATGAGGAGGTTTCCATCTCCACTCGTGCTCAATAACCAGAGAAGCGGCTGGGTGAACTTCGCGGCCGGTATTCTCGTGCCGCATTGCGCTCTGCCTGGTCCACTGTTCCGCACAGTCGTCCACCTGCACGCTGCGTAGGCAGAGCATGTCCGTCTGACCAGCATTCCATGAATTTGCAGCGACCCAGCCGCACATTCGTGAATCTCTCGCCCCAGTCTCCAACACGCCAGACTTCATTGTCTCTATCAACGGACCTCTCTTGACCTCTCGTACTTGAGCTTGACCCCGGGCGGAGGGGGCCTGTATGAAATGTGGGTGCTGGATGGAATTCAGCGAACGGCTGTGTCGCGCACATGACGGGTGTTTCGAGCCATCATTCCACATTTTGGTCACCAGGAATCTGCGTTCGACATGGAAACTTATGCCCTGTTCCCTGCTCAGGGTACCCGTATCTAGCGTCTTGAGAGCGCTGAATGGTGAGGTGAAGAGATCTGGCGCCCAGGTCTTGTGATTTGAAAACTGGCTCCGACAGCAGGTGACGCGGTAAAGAAACTTTTGATCTGGTCTTGTTCATCGCGAAGCGGATTTCCTTCGCCAGGCCTGCAATCGTGACCGCGATTCCGAGGAGAGCCAGGACCACACCAGCTGCGTAAATATACACCGTGGGAGTTTTCCTCTCGGTGCATGCGATGTTGACGGCATCGAGGCCTATGTTGGCCGCTCCCATGAGCACCGTGACCACTACTGGCACGAAGCTGAGCCTCGGTGGCTTGGTGCGCAGCCATTTCTTCGGAGTCTCGAAATTCTCCACGAGCATGACCATCGCGCAAAGTGCGAGGGCGAACTTCACCCAGCCCATTCTCACTCGAATCTCGGAGCCGCATTCCGCCCAGTCCGGGCCCGACCAGGTCTTGGTGGAGTTCGTGTGATGTATGAAATCCGGCATTGTGTTCGAAGAGGGTTTCTCGGGTGGTGGTGCTGGTGGTGTGATGTGTGTTTATTTCGAGCAAGCCGGCCTCACGCGAAGTGGAAGTATGTCCACACGCAGGAGACTGTGCCTACCTGATCGCCTCGTTGTTTAGTCTCTTATTACTACAGCTGCGACTGTGTTGCCATGCAAGGATTCTCGATTCTCGGCAGTGACCAGTGCGTTTGATAGAAGGAGTAATACTGGACAGTGTGTCATCAGCTTGGGTACAGCAGTGACGATACCGCCAGAGCTGACACGCATTCATTCGCCAGGCAGATTCCGTTACCGCTATGAAGACTTGCATGAAAGCGAGGATCGACGCAGCTCAGAGCGTGCGACTGGAATGCCGTCGTGACGGAGCAACATGGGGTCCGAGCATTGATGGAACAGGCTACGGTAGCACAGCTCAATTCAGATTCGGGAACTTGTCAGGACAAAATGGAAACTGGCACTTACGGCATTCAAGAGTTTCGAGTTGGCTGATCTAGCTAACACCAGCGAATCCGTTAAGCTCGCCCTGCTCATTCGTCTGCTTGCCACCAACTGTGTATCCCGCTCTCCATCGCATCTTCACATTGCCGGCTTTGCCCCTTTCCACGCCCTGTAGTCGAATGATCTGTGTGATGCCGTCTTGTTGATTCGGCGCAAGGTTTCTGCTCGATTGAGGTTCAAGCTTGAGTGTGAAGCCCTGGAATTGGCAAAATATCAGTACTGTCCCATCGCTCCAGCTGTGTCAGTTTTGCGTACCTTTGTCACAGCCAATTGAAAAGTCAAGTCTCCTATCGGCGCTGGGGTGGTATTGCTTATTCGACTTCGGATGAGAAGCTCCTCACCTTCCCGACTCACGGCGAAGACTGTTCGGATGCTGGAGTTGGTCACTGCGATCTCGGTGGGCTTGGCGGGTTCCGGTAATGAAGATGCAAACTCCCACTCATCATCTGCGGCTGCAGTTGAGGTACCATTGCTACCACTGTCCATACCGAGAAGATCCATGTTCGAGGATGCTGGAGGTGGTTGTGATTTTGCAGCTGTCTGGGCAGAGAAAGGAGAGGACTGTCTTGAGGGAGTGTTGAGAGCCGCAAAGGGATCCGCGGCCTTGGCCTTGTTCTGCGCCATCGTTTGCGTTTGGAGTGATGATGGAATTGGTGTCGTAGGCTTGGATACAGGCTGCGAGTTTGACGCAAAGACATTGAAATTTGCAGGTGTTGGAGATGCGGGAGGTGCGGCTTTTGGTTGCTGAGAAAAGATCGAGTTGGCGGCGGATGAAGGTTGAGAGAATTGGGCCATGATATCGGCGTTACCGAGGGAGATGCCACCACCTTGGCCGTAGTTGCCATCGCCCATGTTCAATCCAAGTAGGTCGTCCTCCAATGCGTTTCCGGCAGACTTCGGCGCCGCCGAGCTGGAGTATTGTTGCTGGGCTGGTTCCGATGGAGCGGAGTCTTCGGGACCTCCAAAATCGATCAAGCTCAGCTCATTGTCAGGTCCCTTTTTCACGCCAGCGCCGCTGACGCCCAATGTGCCCTTCGGTATCGCATTCGCTGCTGCGATATCTCCCTTCTTTATCAGCTTGTACCTCTCGATCGTTCGATGGATTGAATCGTTGATCTCAAACAGCTTCGCAACAGCCTCGGTGTCATCGCTTTCCTCCTCGCACATTTTCTGGATCTTCGGATGTGCACTTGCCAGTGAATTTGCCAGCTCCTCGAACACATCTCCCTCTTTTAATTCGTCGCCTTCTTTGTAACCTTGCAGCATCTCCTCCAACAGCTTCGCCTTCTGCTGGATCCGGCTGACCTCCTCGGCTGCCTTTGCGCGATAGTCGGTCTTGTTTCGTGTGTCGTATCCAGCCATAACTTTCATCAACTTGTTCGCTTCCTGCAGATCGTGTGGTGTGCCTCGACGGATCAATTCCTGTAGTTTTGCACTCTGCGATTCTCTCTCCTCTGCTTCCATCTCCTCTGCAGACTTTATGTTGTCACTCGGATTCAGCACAGCGGCATCCTCGCGCCGGACCTCGGGAAACTGGTAGCCCTTGTAATGTAGCAACCTGTGCATGTCCCGAACGAATCCCAGATCCTCCTTGTACTTGCTCGTCTCGCATATTGTCCTCCGCCATTCTTCAATCAACTCGAGGATCTTGTTCTGCACCCTCGTCGTGCGGATCGGCGGGCGTTCGGGAAAGCGTCTGACCAGCTCATTGAGGAACTCCTTGGTGGAGATTTGTAGGTGAAAAGGGTAGCCGCAGTTCTTCACGCATATGTCCAGCAGCGATAGGGCCAGCAGGCTGACATTCGGATTGCGGTGATTTATGAAACCGACGATCGCGACCGCGGCCTCGCGAGGTGCACCGCCCTTCTTGGCATTGATCAAGTCTGCGATCTCGAGAGACAATGCAAGATTCGGTTCGAAGTTCTCGGGCGAGCAGGCGTTTTGTATGTACCGCTGGAGAGGTGTTGCCGCCGGCTCGGTAGGAAATGCGAAGCGGTCCCGCGCAGCATAGCGGGCGGATGCAGCCTCCATGTTTGGCGGGGTGGTGGTCGGTGGGAGGCTATGGGTCTTCCTGCCCCTGGTACGCTCTCCTTGTTGGTATATGCTTTTGCAGGCGTGGATCGGAAGTCGTTCACTTGCTCGAAGTATGTTCCAGAGAGCGCTCAGCTTTTGGGAGGAGTAGTTGTCCAAACAGTTGACGTTGCTCGCTCTGGCTTGTGAAGCTCACTCAATCGCGGCGGAGCGGTCCGAACTCCGGCGGCAGTGAAGTCTCGACATGAGCGAGCACGAATGCTTGAAAGAAACATCTCCCTTCGCCCTCTTCGAAGCAAAGACATCTTGTGCCAACAACTTTGATATCACGACCACACTCTCTTCTGGTGCGTCTGAGTGATACATCGAGACGACTCTTTCCCATCAGCTCTCACAGCTGCGACGGCAGCTCGAACGAACGAATCCGACGCCGCCACCACCATTCCTGCTTCCATTGCCCTCGAGCAGTATCTCGAACCCAGCATTCGAGCTTCAATCCACCGAAATCTGCCACCATGGTACGCCACAAGAAAGACTTCTCCTCCAAGGGCAAGAAGGGCAGCAATGGACCTGCGAGGACATTCGCCCAGCACACCCACCCCGACCGCGAAAATGGTATGAATGGACACAAAAGACCGGCCTACAAAGCTGCAGCCTGGGATCTGAATCACTGCGACGCGAAGCGATGCTCAGGAAAACGACTCATGCGACTTGGTCTCATGCGTGAGCTGCATGTGGGTCAGAAGCACTCTGGCGTGGTGATCAGCCCGAAGGCGAAAACAATACTCAGTCCCGCCGACAGAGAGATTCTCGAGCAATACGGCGCAGCAGTGGTCGAGGCGAGTTGGAACAGAATAGAAGAGGTGCCTTTCAACAAAATAGGTGGGCCCAACAGTCGACTATTACCATACCTCATTGCCGCGAACCCTACAAACTACGGCAAGCCGTGGCGGCTGAATTGTGTGGAGGCTTTAGCTGCTTGCTTTGCGATCTGCGGAAAAGACGATTGGGCGGAGGACATTTTGAGCACATTCTCTTACGGACCGAGCTTTCTCAAGATCAACAAGGAGGTGCTCAAGCGCTATGCAGCATGCACGAGCGAAGAAGAGATCAAGAAAGCGGAGGAGGACTGGCTAGAGAAGATTGAGAATGAGTGGAAGGAGGATCGAGAAGCAAGAGAGGATAACAAGGACGATGCGTGGAGAGGCGGTAACATGAATCGGAGGCTGCCGACTGGGTTGGAGGATGATGACAGCGAGTCCGGCGAGGAGGATAGCGATGAGAACGACGACGACAGCGACACGAGCAGTATGGGAGGAATACAACTCGGTGGACCAAAGCCAGGAGACCTACCACCAAACAGCGATGATGAAGCAGAAGGAGAAGACGACGACCCGTACGGCCTGCCACCGAACGACGATGACGAAGAAGAGATGGCAGAGCTCCGTCGCCGTGTCCTTGCCTCTAAACCCTTCGTCAACTCGACCAAACCTCGCTACGATGAAGTCGAAGAGCGCAAGCCTGAGAAGATCCAGCGACCGACTGAGCCAGCAAAAGCCGAACTGCCGGTTGATTCAGATGCAGAGTCTGGTTCAGATCTTGGTGATGCGGGAGACGATGACTTCGACAACATCATGAACGCAGCACCCGTCACAGATCGAGCGGGGATCACGGCTGCACAGAGAAAGCGGGCGATGGAAAAGGAGGGGAAACTGAGCGCGACATTCTCGAGAGCAGTCATCAGTGCGCCAAACAGGCCGCCGTAGATGACCGATATCTCAAGCCGCGAGACTGTACGACGATGTTGTGCCTCTCTGCGCTTTTTCTCCCGAATAAGTCATGAATGTCGTGAGTGTCTGATTTCATTCCGTCCTGGCGGTCCCGTCCCTGCGAAATGTGCTCACCTTAATGTCCACTCACCGAATTTCGTGCAGCTCCCGTTCCAAGCATGACGAGTAGGCAACCACCATGCCCTCGCAGAACAAGCCTGCCTTGCCTGAGCGAAACCCGGAACCTAAATTCTAGCAGCTACCTATTTTGTTCTGGGCTGGACGTTCGCGCCATGGGAACGACAAAGTTAAACGCGTCCACCAGACAGCTCGAATTCTTCCCATTCTCATTCCCAAAGGGAGCGACCGAAAATATGGCAACATCGGAGTTCAAAGGCGACATCCATCCCAGGTCCTTATTCTACACCCTACCATCAATTACAGCAATCATAATGTTGTGTGCTCAAGGACTCCTCCCCTCCCTGGCAGCCTTAACTGGAATAGGTCTCGGTGCTGCTATTCGATGGACTGCTCACTCCGGAATCGAGCTCAAGACCGCGCCAATGCTCAGCACGTCGACCGTGGAACAGCGGGACCTTACGCATTACGGCATATCATTCAATCGCTTCTCTGACGACAGTGGTGAGATGAAGTCTCTGGACCGCTTCAATGCGCAAGATGACCGCGGAGTTAGAATCGAGACCGGTGACTTCAACCCGAACAACGTAGCGACCTCCGAATGCATATCCTGGAGTGATGCAAAGGCCTTCTCTAGCTGTACTTTCGAGTGGCTGGGACACGTTTTTATGCCGGAGATACCGAGACATCATGGAGATTGCCTCATTTTCCTCCATTCAGACAAGCACTGCACTGTCGGGCTGGATTGGATACAACATGTGAGTCTTGTTCTCGAGACTTCTCCTCGTCGGAACCGACCTGCAACTCTCAGGCAAACTCCAGGAGCTCTATGAAGGTTTGCCACGCACCGAGGTTCGGCGACGCTCAGAGCGTGCGGAAGGGAATGCCGATGCCATGAAGCGTCGTGGGGCTCGAATCCTGATGGTCAAGGCTAGACTGCGACCCTTCGCGATTGCTTGACAGCACAATGACTTTTCCCACAGCAACTTACCAAAGCATCTGGCCTTTTCTTTGTCTACCCATCCAGAAGCCCTTCATTTCTTTCTAAAGCATATTATTTCCCGCTTTGATCTTTGCCTAACCTCGAAACTTCTCAGTTGGTTACATCTCTTACTCCCACACTTACGCGAATGGCACAACCTGATGCAACGAACATGACCAACACCACAGCAGCAGCCGCAAATCCGCGATATTGGACCCGGTCCCAGGCCACGGCAGCCAAAGCGTCGAGTGATGCCTCTTCCCAAGCATCTTTCATGGGTCTGTCGGCGGAGCTACGCCTGTATATTTACGAATATTTGTGGACAAAACCACTCTCCCGCACGGACACTTTTTTCTCGAAGTCAGAAGCCTTCCCCGAGGACGCTCTCCCAGCTCCAAGCAACATCCCTCACCTCGCGAATAGAACCGCACTCTTGCGTGTTAACAAGCACATCTTCAACGAAGCAATGCCGACCCTGACCAATAACACCGAGCTACGCATGCACGAATGCAGAGCCGTGGGACTGGATTTAGCGTGGAATGCGGAGAAAGTGGTCACCAAAAAGCGCGACATGGGACGTCGTATCTGTAAGTTATGCACCAGATCTCACCATGGAGTCGGACCTCGGCCGCCCTCATACGCTATACCGTACATCAGAAAACTGGTTATCACCGCACTGGAGCCCTCTATGGCTTGTCACTGGTTCACTGCGAAAGACAAAGAGTACACCGCGAATGTCAAGCATGTTCGTGTGACCTTATCTGCGTACGAACTTTACTGTCGACAAAGGATCTTCGGAAGAATCTTGGGTTCCAGGGTACCCACTATCAGCATGCCTGTCAAGATGTCAAGCTTGGTCAGCCTCAACGTCGAGATCTCGGTAAATTCATGGCTGATTCTGATGCTTGATCATCATCATATCGATGACACCGATGGTCGGTACAGTGCAGGCGATAGGCGGGTACTTGTAGCGCCGATTCGTCGATTCTTGCAAAAGAGATGCCGGGTCATAAGGGATCGTCTAAATCGTCGCTTGGAAACGGCTGGGAAGGAGGTCGCGCTAGATGTGTACACGATTGTGTTTGAAGAGACGCAGACCGAGGAACAAGAGCGATTGAGTAGATTCCGAGGACGGTGTCACGGCCGGTCTCCGCACCCACCTCCGAGGTAGATGCCTGAGGCCGCAACTGTTTCTGTATATCTTCGAGTCCTTCTCAGACTCTCTCTATAGCATTGTATGTGAACTTGTCTATTCACCGAATCATTGGAATCACGTCTCTCTTTCATCAAGCCGTGACAGACGGTGATAGTGTTCCTTTGGCAGTGCGGCGCATTCACTTCAGCGGACGCTATCCTCGGGATCTAAGCGGCCCGCACGCCTACTAGTGCATTGCGCTTGAGGCGAAAGTCAAGTAGACGGCCAAGCCAAATACATCCACGATTGTGACGCTCTCCTCCAAACCATTGCAATCTGTTTCATACCAGCTTCCGAGTTCGGACTTCTCAGCGCTTCAGAACTGCATCCGCCACGGAAACTTGATGGAGCACAAGGGAGAAGCAGAGAGTCGATATGGACATTGAATGGAACCGCAACAGCAATTTGTTCTCTTCAACGCCCACCGCAAAGTACAGCATCCAATGAAGTTACCTTCATGCATCTTCCCACCAAGTTACGTCCGAGGAGCTCGAGAGTCAACGGCCAAGGATCGATCGCACAGAGCATCAAAACGAGGACCCAGGTAGTCCGAATACTCGATGGCGCGAGCAGTCCCTCCCGTCCAAAGTCTGTAAGAACGAGCCGAAGCCGTAAGGACGAAGCCTCCTGAGAGCCCGGAGCCGCGGGTGAAAGACTTGCAGTGCCGGGCTTGTTTGAGTGATTGGTCGCTGCGCCGACTTGCAATGAAGCTCTTCATGGCGGTTCTGAGAATCTCGAAGTCGCTTGTTGGCCTGCACTTGATCACGTCCGAAGTTACTGGCGTGAGTAGAGATGTGGATGTCAACTTGATCTCGACGGTCCATTGGTGTCGATTCTGGTGCTGACGTTCGCTTCTCCGACATTGCTAAACAACGTGCGAGGAGGGAAGCCTATTGCAACACTGCGACTCAGTCTGATCATGGCAAGAAGTGAAGAGCAAATTCCCCCGACATCGAGCATGACCACACTAATGAAAGAGTGTATGTGAGCCCACAGATTCGACACCAGAAAGAGAGCAGTGGCAGGGTGCGAAATGTTTGTAGCTTTGTTTCCCATCTCGGCTTTTGTCGGTCTCGGGGTTGCGCCGTGAACAAGAACGCAAGCTCGCGGCATGTTCTCTCAATATCACTGATCCCAACGAAGTCCTGGCAAGAGATTCGTATGTCCCGAAGTTCCATTCCTCTGATCAACCGGGCTTCCGCCATGTCAGATTGCGAGTCCGGCACTCCATCATCAGCCATTCCGTTGACAATCGATAGAGCTTCCGAGATGCCCAGTCGTCTTGAATGATTTCCATGCCTCCTTCTTCAGAAGCCAAAAGCGGACATGACCTGGTCGAGAATCAAATAGTATCGGCAGTTGTGTGCGATCCCTGTGCCATGTCATTGACGAAGCCGGCGATCACAAGACCGGTCTGGCACTCGCTTTTGAGCCGCGACAGCGAGCTGAACAGCACTCAACGCCACAACTGAAGAGATAGTGTTCCCTTGATGTTCATTATGCGAACGGCGGCTGGTCGAAATCTGGTCGGAACTGGCAGGCGGCTCTCAGTAGACTCCAACGGCATTGCCGGCCTGTAAGTTGCAGTGCTCGACTGCTCAGGTCCATTGAAGAGGCCCACATTACCATGATAGGGCATTACCGGTTTGGAAATAACCTTTGGCTCGGTAGAACCTCGTCTCGAAGAGTCGGCCGTGCCCAATGTGCTTGAGAGCGTTGTCTTTGTCTGTTGTCGCTCGGTGGAGTCTGCATCAACGTTCAGTGTGCTTGATCTACCCAGAGCTCCCGAGTTGATATCAGGCGGTGTGTGTGCCACGCAACTGAGGATCTGAGCGATGGTATCGTCATCTTTCGAGTAGCCAGTGTCCAGAGTGTCCTCCTGAGTTCTCCAAAGGGCGTTGCTGGTTCACGATGGGCGCTGTTTGACGCACACTGGATCGAAGGACTTGCAGTTGTTACGCTTGATTGTAGCGTGGCCAGAAGTGAAACGGAGACTCGCGAGACACCAAGCATGACCGCGTCGATGATATCATGCGCTAGAGACCAGGAACTTGAAACGAAAGAAGAGCAAAGATGCCGAGCGAGTATTTTATATCTCTGGCGTTCGTTCTCGGGAACAGGCTGTCCACAGTGGCAATGTCTGGGTCTTTGGACCATTGACTTTTGGCGTCCCGTGGAGCGCATTGGCGCATCCGAAAGCCAGCAAAGCATATCCGTGGAACTGCTGGAGTATACTCTGGTAGGACATTCCCAACCTTTCTGTGGATCAACTGCGTGGAGGTCACCAAATTCGTGGCTCTGCCGTCGACTGCTACTCTCGTCCATACACCTGTCGAACAAGGCCACAGATAAGCTGAGCCGGCGCCATATGTTCGGCGCGACGATCCCAGAAGTCCGGTCAAAGTGCTGGAATGAAGTTCGCATCTCGAAGTCTTGCCCACCTGATCAATGAGGCTCCCGCAATATCGAATTGCGAATCTGGCCCCATAATCGCCTATCATTGGCGCTCGATCGAGCTTCATGGTCATCCAGAATCACGTCCAATTTTCCATCGGTGGAGACCCACTGTGCTGATAGACTTGAATGACCTGCATTGTGGGCATTGAAGATTCGGCTAAATGTAGTTGTGTGTCTCCGTCGGACTGGTCCAGCTTGTTGCGTTGCGATGGAAAATTGAGCGTTGCGTTGGAAGATCGAGCGTTTGCGTTGGACGGCAGAGCGAATGCTACGCCTGTTCCAGTCCGGTTGTTTGTCGCAGTGAGATCCCATTGATGAAGGTTCACTGAAGGGTGTTTGGCCTGCGCTAATCAGGACGCGATTGATGGACGTCTGACTGTCATAACTTTTTGGCGGGGCGTGCAAGGCCTGGTCTTGTTTTGGCTTCCCTGTCGCGAGGGTGTTGATTGAGTTGACGTGTTGGTGTAGTCGGCGTGTTGATCGTGGGTTTGTTTCGACTGATGTGAATCATGTGATTGACGTTTGCGACAGGTACTGTACTCCTGCACCGCGTTAAGTTACAAAACCATAGCGGAGTTCCACACGAGAAGTACCCCTACTTCTATGGGGCTGATTGTTGGGACCATGACATTGCTCGCCCCATCCAACCGGTCTTTGTTGTTGTTTCGGACACCGATGCCCTTCTGTCCGGCCCCTCCTGGGAGCTCTTTTACCCCTGACGAAGTCGTGCCGCTTCGACTGTAGAATCCGGAGTTGTCGCCACAACTCAGATCAGACGAACACGGTACTTCCTACGTCCTGCGATATCCTCATCCGGGTAGATCACCTCCATCTCTTTCAAGAGATCCCGGACCACCACACATTGCGTGATGAAAACAAGCACGAATTGCAGCGCCACAATTTCGCCCGCGGGATGCCATTTCACGCCGCATTCCACCATTCAGATGGGCCACTCCCAGGCCATGACTGGCGATTGGGAGGAAGAAAGCCACGGTGGTATGCATTCTCCGAAGCAATTTCTTCGAGAGCTCCGCATGTTCGGCCATCATCACAATCGTCACCAGAAGGAGGACCAAATTCACCCACTGGTACTTCTGCTTGTCGCTGGCACCGCATCCTGCGATTTCCGGGCCGGTCCAGACAGTGGTGCGGCCTTCGGGCTCGAGAGGGACAGCGGGAGCTGGTATTCCAGCTGGATGGTACTGTCGTTGTTTGTTTTCAACAGAGGCAGCAGCTCTAGAAATGTAAGTCTGCTCGAAATGTGCCTACCTCTTTCGAGGGAAGCCTCCATCCCGTGCACCATCCCTACTTGCCTGATGAGCCATGAAGATCCCCATTGCAAGTACACTACCTTGGTCTTCTCGCAGGGCTGCCAGGGCGTCGTAAGCGGGAATGTGGTCTTTTGCGACGTTGACACGGGGCAGCAGTTCGCATGGTCGTGGCTCGGGCGCCTTCTTCTGAGAACGTGATGCCTGCTTGGCCCTCTCGACGTAAGCGCCATGGACGAGTTCGTGGAGTGGCTCCGCCGCCATCTTTTGGCCGCCCCAGCCAGCATAGTCCTCCCAATATTCGTCGGAAGTCCGCACCATGTAGGAAGCCTCTCCCAGGTTGACGACGGCGGTGCGCTTAGGGTTGTATCTTGAGTGCGACTGGAATTTTGCAGCAAGCTTGTATCCGTATTCCTCACTCCACCGGTTGGGGTCGTAGGTACGATGGAAGATAATCCACGCCACTCTTCTCGCGGTGTCGACCTCGAGGCCGAAAATTTTGACCAGGGCATCGCTACGACCAGGTGTCTGGGACCGAAACCCGGAAAGCGCTTCTAGAGCTTCACGTACCATTGGTTGGCCGATTTGATTCACCAAAAGGCGCTAGAAGATTTGGGCAGTGGCGCATTTTTTGTACTCTGATGAGGGCTGCACAGACACCATTCAGTGGATCGGTGAGGTGAGTTGTGATACCAGTCATGCCATCTGGATTTTGGCATGAGCCAGCATTGAAGCTGACGGTGCATACATTTGCAGGCAAGATTTCATCCCTCACTTTCAGAATTGCTTCAACATCGCAAGAGATGCGATGGGCATCCGTATGGAACGCCGCTGAGACGGTGCGTCGTTCGGTCCTGAGCCTGGAGGATATCGGGCACTCTGGTCTCCACGGAAGGCGAACGTGATCCTTCGAACACATCGCAGAGGGTTCCGGCGTGAGCTCAAGTGTCGATGTCGATGTCGATGTGCTTCATTGCGGCTTTCATCAAAATGCAGATCAAGACAGAGCGCAGTGCAGTCTGCACTCGAACCCTTAGGCCAATTTGGGCCATGGAAGAACGGCGCAGCAATCAGCAAATCAAAAACGACCAGCACTCCGGGTCTTCCATGAGGTGGCTTCTTGTGCTTATATCTTTCGTCGCCAATCTTTCACTTCACCTTCATGTTCAATTCTATATCAACAGTCCACTGACCAATGCCGCTACCACTCCTTCGTGCTGTATTGCATTGACCTGGGTCACTTCTCAAACATGAGGTCGAAAGGCATCCCGGTCAGCAAAGTCGTGAGAAGTCTTAGTGGAACTTTCTCATCACCTCGACCAGCATCATCATAGCCATCGCCTGCCCATACGGCATGCTCGTCACCGGGATGTCCTTGTAGTGCTGCAAATCGTGTCCCATGGCGGTACCGAAGCTGACGTCCTTCAGCTCTCCATCAACATCAATCCTCTCCAAAACTGCATGCACGGCCGCCCAAGCGACTGCTTCAAATTCTTTGCCGATGTACCGCTTCCTAGCCGCTTTCAACATACCATATGCAATGCCAGCTGTTGCGGAAGCTTCAACATAACTGCCCTCGGTTTCGCGCACATCCAGTAGTGTCCTCCAACAGCCAGAGGGACCTTGCAGCGCTCGTAATGCTTCACATTGAGAGACCAAGGTTGCCAACAGATGTTCTCTCAACGCATCGCCGGGAGCCAGATCCAGCAATTCGATGAACTCCGGTATCGCAATCGTCAACCACGCATTTCCTCTTGCCCACCTTGCTCTGGCGAAATTATGCCCGACACAACCTGCAGCGGACGAATGGAATTTCCAGCCGTGAAAGAAGAGTCCCGTGGAAGGATCACAGAGGTATCTAATGTGCAACAAGAATTGCAATTTCGCCTCCTCGATGTATTGCGGCCGATTGAGTACCTTTCCGATCTTCGCCAAAGGCAGAACGGTCATCATCAACGTGTCGTCCCATAGTTCCTGCTTGTTGGCATCGAGATACGTGATGTGTTGCATACCGCCATAGCGGGTCCGTGGAAGGTCGTACATTGCCCATTCGGCCCAGGAGTCGAGCCACGGGAGGCATGTTTGGTCTTGTGTCTTTTCGTACAGACAAGCCAGAGTGAGCATGACTGACATGGTGTTGATGTTCTTTGTTGTTCCGATCGCGAGCTGAGCGGTGTACCAGTCTTTGATGATTTGAAGAGCTTTCGGGGAGTCGGTGAGGATATGGTATTGCCAGAGGCCATATAGACCGATGCCGTGCCTGGAAGTTGTTTAGAACGAGTCGCAGATTGATGGATGTACGAAACCGACGTCCATTCCCAGTCGTTCCAGCCTTTGGTATCGATGACTCTGCCATCGGGAAGACGAAGTAGGAATTGACCCGTCTCGTCTTTGATCGAGACAAGGTTGTCAACGAGTAATTCAATTTTGACTCGGACGTTGCCGGCGGACAGGCCTTCAATCCGTAACGGCTGCTGTAGCATATTGGCTGTCCCGATGTGTCTCAATGTCGTTGAAATGGAGGGGAATACTCTCGGAGCAGAGAGCGGCAGGTATGCGAGTCCAAGAACATGCATCGCCTCGCTACATCTCATGCCGAAGTGCATGAGTCCTGCCGGCTCCACTCATCCTCTCCCCCAACTTCTCCGCATTCGATGCATGTTCTGCCAGGATAAGTGAGACGAAGGATCATAGAAGCGCAGCTTACGGTTCCTTCGTCTCTGAGTTGTGTGTTCATCCGCCAATCATACGCCGGATCCAACAATGCTTCAGTACGAGAAGCTCTACTCTGAAGCTCTCTCGGCAGAAGCTGTCGTTCCATTCCATGGATGCATATAAATGATCGCCCTGGTCTGACATGGCCTGCTCGTTTCAAGGACCTTCAAACTGGCGGACGCAAAGATGACTCCCCTCGCCAACACTGTTCCCATCGAGCATGCCCATGAGAATCAGCATATTGCGCTCAAAGGTCTTGAAGCATCCGAGATCGAGCGAGTGGTGACACCCGACGACATTCAGAAAGATGCCCAGGACTACAACCGCATCGATGTAAGCGTTCTGGCAGCCGCTTGCGCAACGCATTTCGGCCTGACCACTGACTTTTCATCGTAGGCCGAAGTTGCCAAATACACCGACACCGCCCGCATCGAGATCTCCCCTACCGAAAACTTTCGCTTGCGCAAGCTGATCAACAAACGAGTCCTCACAATCATGGTCTTGACGTACTTCCTGCAAGCCCTCGACAAAGGAACACTCTCCTTCACCTCCATCATGGAACTTCCCGAAGACCTCAACCTCCAGAAACAGCAGTACAGCTGGCTGACGACCTGCATATACATCGCTATCCTGATCGTCGAATATCCCATCAATTGGCTCATCCAGCGTCTGCCGATTGCGAAGTTCCTTGGGGCTTGTATTGTGATTTGGGGCAGCGTGCTGGCTTTCCATGCTGCGGCGACGGATTTTGCGGGGATCTGTGCACTGAGGACGCTGCTGGGAATCTTCGAGGCAGTCTGTCAGCCGACTTTCTTGATCTTGTCGTCGATGTGGTATCGCAGGGAAGAGCAGGCGATGATTGTGGCGTTCTGGTACTGTATGAATGGAGCGTGAGTCGATGGACTGTATATCCTTTGGCACTTCGAGAGCTGAATGTCCTCCAGGCAACAGATTGTCGGCGGTCTTCTGGCGTACTGTTTCTCACTGATACCTCGCGGCGGAGCACTGGAGTCCTGGCAAGCCATCTTCATCACCTATGGTGTGGTCTCCGTCCTCTGGGGCGTCTTCGTCATCTGCTGGCTACCCGATAGTCCAATGCGAGCAAAATGCTTCTCCGAGGAAGACAAGCACCTCATGGTGGAAAGGGTGCGGTCTGCCCAGACTGGTCTCCAGAACAAGAAATTTCGGGTCGAGCAGATGAAAGAGGCATTCCTTGACCTCCAGTGTTGGTGCTATTGCTTGATCGCATTTTGCACGACGCTGCCGACGGGCGGCCTTGGAGCTTTTGCGAATGTAAGGATTCTCTGAGCCATACCAGTCCGTGCCGTACTGATCATGTCATGTGGATAGATAATCATCACTGGCTTCGGATTCACTGTCCTGGAGACGCAGCTGCTGGCCATGGTACTTGGCGCTTTCATCATCATCACTCTGTTCAGCTCTTCTTGGCTGGCGAAGAAGACGCAGCAGAACACCATCGTGATGGCCTGTTTCTGCCTGCCGTGAGTAGACGACGTGGTGCCCGCCGCTCCGAACTGATCAAGCCTTTCACAGGTCATTCGCAGGCACAATTGTGTTGATGACTGTCGAGAAGACCAACACAAGCACCGCAGCTGGTCTCTTGTTGTATGTTCATGGCTGTCCAAACCAAGAACAGCCTTCACTGATCCTCATCATCAGCTCATACTACATCATTCTCTCCTTCTGGGCAGCCCAAAGTCTCGGCATAAGCATGCTCTCTCGCAACGTCGCCGGCCAGACCAAGAAATCGGTAGCGGTGTCCATGAACTTTGTAGCCTGGGCGACAGGCAATGCAATTGGTAGGTCTATCACGACATCCCGATCGTCGTTGTCGCCGGCACGCTCATGGGTCTCGCTGACATGATCTCAGGCCCGCAGGTTTTCCTTTCCTGGGACGCACCACGGTATTTCATCGCCTTCTCCACGCACATCGGCTGCTACACCCTCCTCATGATGACGCTCTTCGTGCTACGCTGGTATCTTCGCTCGCAGAATAAGAAGCGAGATGTTATCGCTGCGGCAGGCGTTCCGGAGGCTCAGGATGAAAAGATGGTACATGCGTTTGAGGATTTGACGGACAAGGAGAACCCGAACTTTCGATATGTGTTCTGATCACATGCTGAGTGGATAGATGATGTCGCCGTAGCTCATGATTCTTCCCTTCTCCGTGCACCCGCCGTTTGTCGTTCAGCTACAAACCATGCTGATGAGTGGGTGGTCACGATGCGGTTTTGACGTGATCTCCTCGGATGCCTGTAGCACATGTCGCTGGAAAGGTTGCGGAGTTCCTCCAGCGACAGCATCTCCATCACAACTCATCCCTCCCCTGCGCCTCCAGCGCCGGATCTTCAATCACCGCCCTCTTCGCCAAATCATACTTCTGCCCATTTCTCAAAAAGTAAAACCTGACATCTCTAGGCGGCACAGTCTTCAGCTCGATCCCTTCATCCGAGTAGAAGCTCCCGTCGTAAATCAAGGCATACGTCCTGCCGAACACCTCCGCCTCATTTCCCTGCACGATTAACGCCGTATAGTTGTTTTCTGGAACCTTGCATAGGGGTTCTAGAACATGCAGAGA
>AFIR01000285.1:0-17575 GCA_000223685.2 Zymoseptoria pseudotritici STIR04_4.3.1
ATTAAACAGCTATATTATCCTAATTGTAGTATTCGTAGCAGCTACGTTATTAGCGCCGAGCACGTCCTCGCCGTCTATAGAAGGCTCCGGATCTATAAGGGTAACGGTATAAAGGAAGCACTTAGTAGTAAATAGCAGTAGTAGCTTATCCTTATCGTTCTAGGTACTGCCCCTCGCACTCTTGTTATTAGCTAATTACCGAGATTAGTATAAGAGGTGTAGGGTAGTGCCGTAGGGTTGTAGCAGAACTAAGAGGTAGCTATAATAAGTAAGAGGAAGAGGAAGAGGAAGAGGGCGTGCCCTTATATATAGCTTAGTCGAATGCTAGCCTATAGTAGGGTCGGCGGAGGGAGATATAAGATATGCAAAAAGATCTATTAATAGTTAGCGCTCGCTACTACTCGCAAAACGCTCGTAACGCTAGCAGGCTAAGAAGCTAGCCTGCAAGCTTACAACCCTATACCGCTCTATAACCCTAGTCGTCTCGTAACTGCTTCGACTTTAGGCTACTTTCGAATAGTATAGTTATTATAGCTGTTAATAAACAGCTCGACCGTAAACCGGAGGATTAGAATATAGACTATAAGGAACGCTATATAGTTAGCCCTACTATCCTCGCTATAGAGGCCTTTATCGCGAAGCCGGTAGAAGAAATTACGCTATCGATTCTACCCTGCAGCTGCACTAAGACTCTAGAAGCGCTCTATTGTTTAATTGCGGTTGCGAGCCTATCTTTAGCGTAAAGCTAAGTTCTCGGACTATATCTAAATACTACTTAGAGACCGAGAAGACTATCTTAGCTATACTACCTACGTAAATCTATATAATATTCTATATGTATATATCGATATAGGCGTAAAAGTAGATACCGAAGATCTCGAACTTGCAGTAGGGTCGGCTATGCAATCCCTACAAGCAGACAGGCGTTAGCGTATAAGCTAGGCGAAGGAGTTTATAAGCAAGGGAAGTAGTATAAATTAGAGTTTATAAGTAGAAGAATTAAGCCTGCGAGCGGAAGAATTAAGCCTGCGAGCGGACGCAGCTAGCCTGCGAGCGTATATACAGACCTTCTAATAATATTATATTCCTTCCGCAGGTGCCTTACTAATTATTTGTATCTATAGTTATCTAATGCACTACCTATAATCGTCCCCTCTAACACTATCTATATAACCTTATCGTGTTTAGGCTAGCTATCTCTTAGGATCCGTCGATACAAGCCTAGCTTCTTCCGGATATCTACTAATTACTATAGGCTAATCTTAAAGCCGTCCTTCTTTAGGCATCTTAATAGCAACTTGTTCTTTATGTCCTACTTCTAGAAGAGCTCCTTAATCCTTGTATATAGCAGTGCCTAATAGTCCTTATCTTAATAGATCCTCGGATACGTAGATAGCTACTACCGAGCTAGTATCTGTCTAAACGTTCGAGGCTTAATAGCTACTTGCTACTCTTTCCTTAGCTATTAAACGACGTTATTGTAGGTCTATTCGGAGACCCTAAGAAGGAGCTCGATCTCGATTCGAAGGTAGTCGATATTAAGGGCGGCGCGTAGTATAGCGAGAGAGTGTTAAGGGTATTAAAAAGAAGAAGAACAATGTTACGAGCAAGAGAGGTAGACGTTGCGAGGAAAATCCTAAACAGGGAATGGCGCGGGGCAGAGAAGCTGGAGTGACGCAAAGTCGGGGAATCGTTCGTGAGGTGGGAGGGAAGCTTGACGATGGCGAAGCGCGCATAGCCGTCCACGGCAATGAGGCGGTGCACTTTGCTTGGTGAGCTATTTCGCGGCAAACATCCGCAGGTCGTGAGAGTGAGCGTCTTCTTGTACCATTCTTCGCACGCACTCGACTACATTTGTCTACCTGAGGATCGCACTTTCTTGTCTTGCTTACACCTCGGTTTCTACCTGCTGCCTTCTGCGAACATTCGTCTAGCTCCGCCCGAACAAAACACCTTTCTTCCATCATCACCTCCACCAAAACCTCACAACAGCTCCACACCACAACAATGTCCTCAGACGCGCTCGCAGTCTTCCGCAAAGGCTTGGGACCCGACCTCAACGCCCTCGCCGAGAAACACCTCCAACATGAGTAAACGACCCCACCAACCCATCTCCCACACACCACCATCAAACTAACCCTCCACCCACCAACCCAGCCTCCTCCAATCCGACCGCGACGCCCTCGTTCGCGCCGCCAACACAGTAACAACACACACAACCCTCGGCTCCCTCCTCGGCCTAACCCTCAGCACCCTCCTCGCCCTCCGCCTCCGCCGCTCCCGCGCCGCCCTCTTCCGCACCTTCCGCACCGCCTCCTCCAAAAAACCCACATCCATCCGTTTCGCCGACGGCAGGGAAGAAATCCTCCCGGACATGACATCCCTCATGCGGCCTTCGAAAGTCGGAGATGTGGCCACTTTCGCGCTGCTGGGGATGGGAGGACTATTCTTTGGAGGGGAGGTGGGACTTTTGACGGGGAGTTTTCGCGCGAGACGGGTGATTGGACGGGATCGGGAGGGGAGGGAGAGGATTGCGGGGGCGTTTGGGAAGTTTCGGGCGGATGCGTTGAGGAAGCAGGCGGAGGGGTTGGAGAGGGATGCGGATGCTGGGAAGGGGCGGTGGATTTGATTGAAGAGGTGGGGAGGAGGGGTGGGATGGGATGGGTTGTTTTGATGGGGATGGAGGTCTCAGAGTTGAAGTGTAAATCACGGAAAGAACTACGAGTCAGGGAGGGTGTTTCGGAGACATTGAGCACGATGTCAGTCGAGCACGCGTGGGGTATGGTCGACGAAGAGCGACACTCCACTCATACTGGCAGTCACAAAAGCAGGACAAATGCGTCTTTGGGTCTCGTTGTATCAATGCCAGCTAGTATTTATTGAAGGCATTGATACAAGTACGTAAACTCCAGATTGCCATTTCAGAGACAACAGATATGGTCTTCATTTCCACCTTCACCGTCCTAAATTTCACTACAACTTAGAAGCCGCCGTCTTCTCACCCGCATTCGTAATCTCGTTGTACAAAAGTCTACCACGCATGTCAGTATTATCCTCAAAATATCAAGATGAATCAGGGACAAACTTACGATGTCAAGAACTCAGCGTAGTCCTCGCCGGTGACCTGGGTAGCAAAGTACTTGGCAGCCAATGGGTACTTGTTCCCCTTTGGTCCGTTCTTCTGCAGCTCCTCGGCCTGCTCGTACAACAGCCTGAGAGCGTACTGCTTGTCGACCTTCTTGCCCGCATCGGTCGACACGCCGTGGCGCACCCACTGCCACAGCTGTGATCGGGACACCTCGGCGGTAGCGGCGTCCTCCATCAAGAAGTTGATTGGCACGCAACCCACGCCGCGGAGCCAGCCCTCCATGTAGCCGAGGCCGATGTTCAAGTTCTTTCGGATTCCGTCCTCGGTGATGCTGCCGGGCACGTTCATGTTTAGCAGGTCGTTGGCGTTGACTTGGACGTCCTCGCGGCGAACGTGGAGCTGGTTGGGAGTCGTCATGTGCTTGTTGAATACCTCGCCCGCAATCTGGGCCAGCGCAGGGTGAGCCACCCACGTGCCGTCGTGGCCGGCGCGAACCTCACGCAGCTTGTCGGCACGCACGCCGTCCATGGCCTTCTTGTTCGCTTCCTCGTCGTTCTTGATTGGGATCTGAGCAGCCATACCACCCATGGCGTGCACGCCGCGGCGATGGCAGGTCTTGATGAGCAGACGCACGTAGGCATCCATGAAGGGAACGGTCATGGTCACAGCGGAACGGTCGGGCAGCACGAACTGGCTGTTCTGGCGGTGACGCTTGATCACGGAGAAGATGTAGTCCCAGCGACCGCAGTTCAGGCCGGAAGAGTGGTCGCGGAGCTCGTAGATGATCTCGTCCATCTCGAAAGCGGCGGTGATGGTCTCGATGAGGCAGGTGGCACGGATGGTGCCTCGGGACATGCCAATGTAGTCTTGTGCGAGGTTGAACACATCGTTCCAAAGTCTTGCCTCGAGGTGGCTCTCCATCTTGGGGAGGTAGAAGTATGGGCCGGTGCCGCGCTTGACGAGCTCGCGGGCGTTGTTGAAAAAGTAGAGACCGAAGTCGAAGAGACCACCGGAGATGGGCTCGCCGTCGACGGTGAAGTGCTTCTCCTCGAGGTGCCATCCGCGAGCACGGGCGATGAGGGTGGGAAGAGTACGGTCGGTGCGGAGCTTGTAGTCCTTGTCGCCAATCTTGAAGTCAACCTGCCTGCGAATCGCATCGTGGAGGTTCAGCTGGCCGTTGATCATGTTGTCCCATGTCGGGGCATTCGAGTCTAGAGAAATGTTAGGTCGGCTTTACGGCCGAAAGGATGAGATGTCTCATACCCTCAAAGTCGGCCATGTAGGTCCACACATCTGCGTTCAAAGCATTGACAACCATCTTCCTGTCTGTTGGTCCAGTGATCTCAAGCCTGCGGTCCACGAGACCTGGCGCGGGCGGTGCACCCCTCCATGCATCGTTCTCGCGGATGTGTGCAGTCTCTGGGAGGAAGTCGAGCTGGTGGCCCTTGTCGAGCTCGGCTTGACGGACGAGGCGGCGCTCGAGCAATGCCTTGCGGCGGGCGTTAAAGGTACGGTGCAGGACGGCGAGGAAGATGGTGGCATCCTTGGAGAGGATCTGGCGGGTCTGGTCGTTCAATCGGCCAAAGATGTTGACATCTTGGAGGATCTGCTCGGTGTTGACTGGGTTCGGCATTGTCGCTGGTATTACGTCGGTGTTGTGAGGGAGAAGTGTTGTTATATTGGAGAGGGAGGGAGGGAATGTATGATGAGGAGGGAGAATAAGAAAGTCAAGAGTCGTCTGGTAGAGAGAGCCGCTTACCACCCTCTTGATATATACGTCACTGGCCTGGAGCTGGAGCTGGATGAGAGGTAAAACTGCACTGGACGTTTGTTCTGCCGAGGACCAAGTCGGTCGCAGGTGATAGACTAGGTGAAGACCCCATCCGCACCCGATCGGCTGAGGGGATCAACGACCCTGTGGGGAAAGACCAATCATCACGCTTGCCGAGTCTGCCGCAACTCTATTTACGGCATGTGAAAGAACATCACAAAGAGCAGAGACGGAGAGCATCGCTAGAATCTTCCGATCCTGGACAGAACGCGAGGAATTGCTCGACATTTGCGTGGTGACTCTGACAAGGCTTGTGGTAGGTCCTGCGGGCCTCTATCCGGGCCTTATAACTATCGGAAGATGTCGCCGCAGCACCCGCCATAGCCGAGCAAGACATTCAGAAGCTCTGCCCGAGGTCCAGGCCTCACGTGTTTTTTTCATGCCCGAACTGAATGGAACTGGCCGTGAGTTAACCGCACCGCCCGTAGCAACCGTACCGCCCGCTCGCTGCCATTTGCATAGCGTCGACATGTTTCATGTCTTGCAGGCTCGAATTGTCACACAGAGTACATTCGATGATCTGTCATCGGCAGGGCATTGACGAACAGCTGGCTTTGCCGACATCTAGCTGGCTATGTTGCATCCGTGGATAGCTCCAGATCATCAGGAATATACAACTCGCCCTTGAAGAGAAATCTAGCTGTACGCACAAACGATAATGTCTTGAACGTCGGCAAGCCGTCGCTCCCAGTCTCGCCAATTTCCAGAGATATCGGCAGGATGCCTGACGGATGGTGCACATTGAAGACTTTCTCGTGGACCGCACTCGGTCTCATAAGCTCCGCGACCAAGGAGCCAGGTATGCGACTGCAAGCTGCTGTGCAAGTAGCTCCTGCCCCTGCCATGGCTGAGTGACAGGCATTGTCCAAGAAGAGTCGCGACTGTATGTGAGCAGTATCATCTGGAGTCGACGATAGCAACGCTACCATAGGCAAGATTGGAGTATCCTCGTCGACGGTGGTCCAGTCCCGACACATACCAACGGAGTGTGCTGCACGGCCGCGGAACTCTCGGATACGCTTGAGCAACTGCTTGTCCTCGTTGATCTTCTTGGGATGTTCGTCGCCTACCAGACCAAAGTCCTCCGCCTTTGCAAACGCTATGATGTGAGCAGCGTCGCAAATGGTGTACTGAATAGTCTGACCATCGAGCTGCATGGTGTCCACTGCTTTCCCTGTCGGCATCAAGCCTCGCCCAACAGCACCTCCTATTGTCTGCTTGATGATCAGCAAGTTCACCAGGATCGAGAGCTGTTCAGTCTACCTGTCGGTAATCCATCAGAATAGGTGAGCCAGATCCCGGACATCCAGCAATCTCATAGTCACCCTTTTCCAAGAATCTGCCTGTCTTCTCGTTGATTGGAACATGTGTTATAAGCACCTTCTTCGTTCCCGTCTGATACATACGAACCTCCTGACTGATGATGCTCGGATCTGCAGCATTACTCAATCGCTTCTCTTTCACGAGTCCCTCGTTGATGGCAAACGGTCCCACTCCCGACGAGATGTTTCCACAACCTGCGTCGTAGTCAACGAAGCTCGAGTTGACCGAGACTTGACAGAAGATGAAATCGACATCAGCATCCTCTCGCTCGGAAGGTCTGATGATGGCAACTTTGGAAGTGACTGGATATGTCCCTCCCATGCCATCAATCTGCATCGGATCCGGACTGCCCATGATACGCATCAGCAATCGATCTCGATGAGGTCCATGCGGTGGAATGTCCTTTTCGTGGAAGAAGAGCGCTTTGCTTGTTCCACCGCGGATGTATATCGCCGGCACCGTTCGCTCGCCTGTCGTCATGGTGAGATTTTAGAGGTCTGGTTCAATCTTCTTTCCTGAGAAGTGTCTTGTTAATCAATGCCACGAAAGCAGACTATCCGTGGACAGGGAAGTTGAACCACCTTCACTCTAATACTCTGCAAAACTTTTAGCCGGTCTGTTGATCATGACGTCACATGCTGGACTGCGAATATGAGCTCCAACTCGATGCTTCGGTAGCTCTCCTGAAATGTATCTGCAGGCAACGAGCATGAAGAGCTCGAGTGAATTCGAGCTTAACATCGGGAGGCAAAAGCCATCTGCTTTGCTTACTTGTCTTATGCAGGGTTGTGGCACATGCTGAAAGACAAAACGACGCTAAGATAAGCGGATAACGACACGAAGGTCAAGCTTGAGCTTCCTCACTGCTTCATTTCAATTTGTCTTTCCTTCATCAACATCTCAAATACCGCGACATCGTTGTCGCGCTTCCACACTACAGCGCTACTTGCAATTCGCATCGACTAAGCATACAATCAGCATCTTTCCGCACGGACACAATCATGCCGCCCAAGAAGAGCAAGGCGAAGGCCAAGGCAAAGGCAGCTCCGGCTCCAGCTGTGCAGGCTCCAGTTCCAGAGAGTGGTATCCTAAAAACGAACCATCTGCTACTGCAGACAATGACTGACGACAAGCAGTGACCTCCAAGCGCGGCACTGAACACCCCACCTCCGCTGCTTATGCGCGTCCACGTCGCGAGAGCACGATGGCCATCGCACCTGGTGAGTGAGCCGGCACTTGCATTGATCTTGCCGAAATCTGACTGTACCTATAGTACTGGCAAACACTCCAAAGAAGCGCGGCAGACCGGCCAACGCGGCCACGACGAATGATGAACCAGCCGCGAAGCGCGGTCGTCCAGCAAAGAAAGGCACTGCAACAGTGACAAGCAAGAAGCGAGGAAGACAGGCTCAGGACAGCGCTGCTGAGATGGGCGATGAGGAAGAAGATGAGATTGTGGAGCCTCCGAAGAAGCGCGGTCGGCCTGCGAAAGCGAAGGCGGCGCAGGACAACGAAGTCACCGACGAAGGCGAGGCGGAAGAGCCTGCACCTACCCCCGTCAAGCGTGGTCGCGGTCGGCCCGCCAAAGCTCCGCCTGCGCAAGACAACGAAGTCGGCGACGAAGGCGAAGTGGAAGAGCCCGCACCGACCCCAGCTAAGCGTGGACCCGGCCGACCTAAGAAAGGATCTAAGCGGGGAGGACGCGCGGGCACCAAGCTCGCTCCTGCTGTTCCAGAGGACGAGACTCCACCACCAAAGCGCCGCGGTAGCTCACCTCATGGCGGAGAGACTACCAAAATGGATGGAGATGATGATGCCGCTGCCGGTCAACTTGAGGACGAACTGATGGGCGATGCAGACGATGGTGCCAGTCCCGAGGCAGCTGTCACTGCCACCAAGAAAGGCAGAGGCGGAAAGGGCAAGGCCAAGATGACGGAGGCAGACGAAAAGGCAGATGTCGCGAGCTCCGGCAAGCAGTACTGGCTTATGAAGGCTGAGCAGGAGGATCGTGACGAGACCGCTAAGAGCGGCCGAGCTGTGAACACGAAGTTTACGGTAAGATGCAAAGGCACAAGGCGCGCAGCTCAGCCTGACACAGCCTCTTGATTCGTGCCAGCGCGAACAACCTTACATTGGCACTTGCACCATTGGAGCAATAGCTGACTCTTGTACCTCTATTACAGATCGACGACCTTCGCTCCAAGACCGCTCCTGAGCCATGGGGTAAGTCCTCTGAGCATGAAGACTGCATGGTAGTCCGGACCTGTCTCGGGCTATGCCCAGTCGCAGCCGATCCGGACGCCTCATTCTCTGAGCGTAGCTGACCTCTCATAGATGGTGTACGCAACGCTGTCGCAGCCAAGAACATGCGCTCCATGAAAGCCGGTGATCTGGCATTCTTCTACGCTAGTGAGTAACACCAAAGGGTAGATGGCTTTCGCATCAAGCATGTGTTACCAGCTCCCGGTTCGACGCCCAAAACGTGTGTGAACCTTTACTGACGTTTACTCTTCAACCTAGGTGGCGGGAAGCAAGGCCGCAAGCCCGGCATCGTGGGTATCATGGAGATCGTCAAGGAGGCTGAGATCGATCAGACGGTCTACGACGAGAACAGCCTTGGCTACGTCGAAAAGGAGAAAGACCGCGGCAGATGGGTCGCAGTCCAAGTCGAGTATCGATCCAAGCTCACCAAGCCGGTCTATCTCTCCGAGCTGCAAAAGTACAAGGGGGGAAGTGGCGTTCTGAGCAACATGCAAGAGCTCACGGCCGCGCGGCTCAGCGTATCGAAGGTGTCTGAGGAGGAGTGGAACTTCATTACCGAGAAGTTGATCGAGGGCTACGAAGATGACGAAGCTCTGCACGGAATGAGTTCCAATCCCACCAACGCTGGCAAGGAGCCTGAAGAAGAGGTGAAGGACAGTCTGACCAGCAACGTCATCAACGGCATTACCGACGGCGCGAAGGATATTCTTGACAGTGTGGCCGACACCGCCGCCAAGATCGTCGATGGCGAGGGTCTTCCTGAAGTGGCTCTGCCCACGATCGAGAACGAGGTGCCAACTTCCGACACCGCTCTCCCTGCCAATACCTCCCAGACCTCCCGCCCTACCTCTCGCGCTTCTTCGACTAAAGGCAAGGCTGGTGGCTCTCGCGCCTCTTCTGTTGCCAAGAGCAAGGCGGGTGGATCTCGCGCTGTCAGTGCCGCACCTTCTACGAGTGGTCTCGCTCCACCAGCTACCAAGGGTCGTGGTCGTAGCATCACGCCGAGGTCTCGCGCCGGAAGTGCTCGTCCGGCGGAGGAAGCTGCGACGATGCAGACCATTGGCGAGGAGTAATACCCTCCATCGCCAAAGACCGGGTGTGGTACTGCAGTACATGTGGCTGCAGGGAGTTGTCTCAGCTCTTGAGATTCACGAGTGTGTTGCAATGCGCGCGGAAAGGGGTAGTTTCTTTCTCCAAAGGAATGAAGCGGTTATCGGCGTTCTGGAAAGCACAGCATGGAGATACCCACACATTCTGACGTTAGAGAGCACTTGCTCGGAGAGACATAGTGTAGATTGACAAGTACAATTTGCACCGAACTCAGTTCTTATGTCTTGACCTTTAGCACACAAAGACAACCGTAGTAAGACCATCGCGGTAGCATTTAAGTGGGTCCGTGCACCTCGTGAGAGCTGTGGCGGCTACATGGACGCGTGTCCGGGAGATCTACAAGCGGGTTTTGTAGAATTAATTTTGGCACATGCAACTTCACGTACATATCGACATTGTACTTCGTGATTTGGGAATGCCGTCTTCTCGTCATATCAGTACCTGGAAAGAATCCATGTGGTCAGTCAAGCCATTCGAACGTATTCTACATAGCGAAGACGGTTCAGTTTCCGATCGTTCTTGTGGGAGTGACCTAGCCTTAGAAGAAACACGGTGCAGTGAGTACGTCCAAAGCTCGAAAGAGACTCTGTAAAGACTGTGTACATACATTCGGCTCATTTTAGCTAACCCTCCCAATAGACTTGAGTTTTGCCGTTCCTGTGGAGAGGCGCGTCGTCTCTGAGACATGCTTATGATACCAATGTCCGTCAATTCTAGCTCAAAGAGCGAAATTTTACGGATCACAAGTCTCAGCCCGCTCAGATCCTCGAATGCAGTAAATTAAAGAGAGGAGCACGAGATGCCTGAGACTCCATCCCGGTTGACACAGCTGCCACCAGTAGTGTACCCTGTGCCGCCACTGCAGGCACCTCCATCGCCACCTTCACCGCCGCCATACCAGACTACGGACTGTGTTAGAGTAATTCACTCTCTTCCAAACAGACAGACAAAGCTACTCACGTGTGCAACCCCAGAACGCACCGCGGTTCACAAAGTACGCGCCGGTGGCGCCGTCAAGCGCATAGCACTTAGATGCAATGGGGGCGGCATGGTAAAGAATGTTCCTATCATTCTTGCTGTGTCGTGTGTGAGCTTTGTTTTCAAGTTGAGGAAGAAGCGCGTGGCGTACCAATCATCGAGAGTACGATACTGGTTCAGCTTCACTGTATCTCTGGTTTCCAGAGTCGCAGCGCCCAGAGAATCCACAGGACTGGCGACAGTCATGGCGGCGAGGCACATAACGACTGGGAGGATATTGATAAGCTGCATCTTGGTAAGGATCTGGGAAATAGTGATGGCTATGATAAATCGTGTTGAGTAGATGGGAGATGCAGCTTGTAAACAGAGATCTTTCTGTCTCTTATATGAACGGTGCCGTTAACACTCCTCTCGCAGTTGCGCTGTAGGATCAACCCTACCTCGACAATATGTCTAAGGATTCGTTCGAGTATCCCCTGTTCGTGAGGATCCGCTTGGGTGGGGCAGTCAGCCCCAACTCGAAGATATGCGAGTATTATGCAACATGCGTTTGAATCCTCCTCGTATTGAGTGAGCCGAGAATGCAACAAGCGTCTGAATACTCTTCGTGATTGGAAATCGTTCTCTAAATTTGTGCGAGGCGGTGCAGTCAACCCTTCCGGAATTACGTTTTGGTCTCCACTGTATCCACTGTTCGCGAAGGATCATCACTTGGCACGCAGTTAACCCTGGAATGCGACGTGAGTTAATGGTGGGTGCTGCTGATCCTGTTGTGGGTTATGCTGATGCTGTTGTTGCACTGCCGCCTTGCTCCGTTGAGGATGTCGCAGTACCCTTCCTCTGGTTGTTGTTTCCGTCTGGTCAGACAATGATGTCGCTTTCCGGACGTCCTCTTGATCTCTTTGGGATATCCAATTGATTGTGACAGCTGTCCCAGCAAAGCCAGCCACTCGATGGTCTCGAGCCAGTGACCCGCGTCAGCATATCGTGAAACGATAGCAAAAGAGAAGCTCGCTATTGCTATATTCAGCACCAAATCGTGTCACAGGATCGCCGATGTTTTGGAGACGCATGTTCTGTGCATCGAATCCACAAATCCAGCAGCTGGAATTGCCCGAATCCTGGCACTCAAGCATGGACGCGTGTTCTTTCCGAGTGACGGCGGCGATATGTGGCGTGACCCAGTGTCGGCAAAATATTCATAAGTTGCCGCAAAATCAAATCACACCCAATAGGCGGTTGCATGAATACAGGCGGCAACAGAGACCAATCTCGCCGCAAGCGAGAATTGACACCGTTGCAGCGTGTCGGCGAGACTTATTCCTGTTGCAGCTTATCGATGGGGCATGGTAACTCGAAAGGAGTATTTGCGAACTTCACTGAAAGGCAGAGTAAGTAGCAAGGGTTTCGAGTCCAGGAGCCGAGAATCCCATCTCAGGGGGTAGATTCCGAGTTCCAACAAGTCAACACCTCCTCCATGATCCATTACGAAGCGAGCCCCGCGGCCATCTTCTCAATCTGTGTACTCATGTTGCGTAGCTCTTCCTTCAGCGTGTCGAATCATGAGACATCTCTTGTTTGGCGGTTTTCCTGTCTCCGCGAATTGTACGTAGAGTGTCCTGGATGGTGGTCATATCGGGGATGTTCTGCGCTTTTGCTTCAAACGTCGTTGCGCCCTGGGCGCTCGGCGTCGGAGCGCTATCCTCGACAAATAAAGGGAAGTGATGTGGGATCCCAGTGCAGAAGCTTAGATATCAGATGTGCACCGTGCAGAAGCTCGGAGAAATGGACTGTGCAGAACGGAGAATCCGGGGCCACTTCCAGCCGACGCTGCGATCGCGGCCCATATGTACATGTAGGTCACTACACCTCACTTCTCGTTTCTTGTAGACCTAGCGGCCGAGGTGCGAGATGCAAGATAGGGCAACAGCTGCTAGAACAACGAGAAGGGGCGCATAATCTTAACGCCGTCTCGAGAGGTTGCCGCCTCTACGAAGAATATTCTGCCTTTGTTGCTATTGCCGTCGCCGTCGTGTCGATATCGACAAGCGATATTTCTTAGAACGATAGTAGTATGTTCCATACTGCGCACGCCGCACTCCGCACTCGACCGTCGCAAAGGATTCTCGTATCTATACGAGCTTTACGCATCGAAGGACAGCGAAGGCGACGACGATAGCAACAACAACGGCAACGGCGATAAAAGAGATACATAACAGCGGCGCAAAATATTCAAGTATACCTTAGCGTAACCGGAAGAATTTCTTAAGCAATTAGCGACAACAGTAGCGACAGTAGTAATACCTCGCCAAAGCCAGAAATGAGAAATGAGGTGTAGTGACCTACATGCAAGTATGGGCCGCGATCCTGCGACCGACGCTGCAGCCGACCGCCCGAGCTCCAAGGCGTCTTTGGGCGTCTACACCTATAGCTCTACCTGTCATCAATGCAACAAGTCCATGTTCCGCAGATTCGTGTCCACTCTCCGCCATAATTTCAGACCAATGGACGAACTCGTGCAACAACAAATCAAGCTCGTCGAAGCGAAGACGAGAGACGAGGTGCCATGGAAGATGGACATCGCGTACGATCAGCCATACTACAACTTTGACGGTCAACAGTGGAAAAAGCAAACACCAGGCTTATCGTCGAACGTATCATCTTCAAGAGACACTATCTCGAAGCTAGCGCTCTATTCATGGAACATCGACTTTATGCTGCCTTTTGCAAACTCCCGCATGTCCGCCGCACTCTCCCATCTCCAAAAGATCGTCACCAATGCGAAAGACCATGACTCCACTGCGGTAGTAGTCTATCTCCAAGAATGCGTGGCTTCCGATATCAAGCTCATCGCCAGCAATGCGTGGATCAGAGACACATTCGCATTGTCAGATGTGACCACCGACAACTGGCAGTCCGGACACTACGGCACCATCAGCCTCGTCGATCGCCGCTTGCCCATCGCCTCGTGCTTCCGTGTCCACTACTCGGAAACGCGCATGGAGCGAGATGTCTTGATCGCGGACGTCAAAGTACAGGACAAAACGATTCGCTTCTGCAACACGCATCTGGAGTCGCTGGCTTTTGAGCCTCCGAGGCGCATCCCGCAGATGGCGTTGTGTGCAAAGTACATGCAGGACAAGTCGGTCGATGGAGCGTTGTTGGCGGGAGACTTGAACGCGATCCAGGACTTTGATCGGACGCTGCATTCTGATAATGAATTGAAAGATGCATATCTCGAGCTTGGTGGTGCCGAAGATGATGCGAGTGGCCATACGTGGGGCCAGCAGGCGGCGACGGTCCAGCGGGAAAGGTTCGGTACTAGTCGCATGGATAAGGTGTTCTTCCACGGAGGTGTCGAACTGCTTTCTTTTGAGCAATTCGGCCGAGATGTGCTGGTGGAGGATGCTGCTGAGCAAGAGCAGCTCATGCAGCTGGGGTTCGACAAGCCATGGATCACCGATCATCTCGGTGTGACGGCGACTTTCGCTGTTGCCAGTAGCTCGAATCGGGGCCAATTGTAGAGTAACATATCTCAGACCATGTTAATCTCACGCTGAGCTCGTCCTTGATCTTGTGCCAATGCTACCACACCTGCAGCACCAAGTCGTTCTACCACGCCCGGCTTCAGACCAAGTCGCTTCTCAATTGCCGCCGCTGATTGCCTCTTTTCGTCCCTCATAGTCAAGATCTGCCTGATTGTATAGACGTCAAGGAATTGCCTCCCGGCGTGTCCGCGTGTGCCGCTCTCCATGAACTCTGCCTCTGCCTCTTCCTGCAACTTGGATCTTACAGTCAATACCATGACAGCCGGATTCTTCCGTGGATCTGGTGCAGTCGGCCGCTGTCCCTGCACAGAGCTATGTTGGGATGGGAAGGCAGACGAAGGCGAAAGGGTCGGATTTGGTTGGACTGGGCCAAGATTTCGTAGTGATTGTGCAAAGTCTGGATCGGAGGCATCGAGGTTGATGGTCTCATCTCGTGTTCCACTAGCATGAGGACTAGGCTTCACTGTTGGTCCTGGCTGAGTCTGCAGCGGAGGCGGAGGTGCTGCGGATGAAGATTGAACTGCTTGAGGAGGCGCATCGAACTTGGGTGCTTGGGAAGCAATGGGTGCTTGTGATGTCGGTGGTGCTCTCGTAGGGTATTGACGAGCAGCAGAACCAGCTGCACGTGTCGCTTTGGATGCCGAGGAACCCATTGCTGTTGTCTATGTCGAAGTTGTAGGAGGATGAGAGGATGGACACAAAGTTGAAAGGTCGATTCGATGAAGTCATGATCACGGCCCGTGCTCGGCCGAACACTGACACGAACCTCACGCGAAGTCATTCGAAACTCCTGCGCTTCTTAACAAACATGAGACCGCGACACTTCAAAAGAAGCCAAGTCAGAAGTGACCGTCTGCAGACAGTGAAGTTGAGGAAGCTCATAACTCGCAGTGGTCGTAATCAAGGCAGATGTGACTATTTTGACTCCTTCACTGCATGCAAGTCGCGAGGACTGTCTTTTGTGGGCTTTCAGCGAAGGGAGATGTGCTGTGTAATTTGACAGTCGCTTGCCAATCAGTGCGGCCAAAAGCAAGATCAAGATGATGCCAGCCGGTCGTCGAGAGGGCAGCATAACGATGCTGCAGCTGTGATAGGAAGGGGTGTATGTAGTCCTCTTGATATGTTCGCAAAATGCCTTCAAGTCTCTTGGATCTTTTCGATGTAGTGTTGTGGATGCAGAGGAGGGTCAATGCCTCGAGAAGAAAAGGGATACATCATGCACCGGCCAGAGGCTGCTGCAAATCGTAGAATTAGTGGATTGCCATATGTAATTGATGTTCCAATCGTGAATCTCTCTAGGCATGCTGCGCGCTACAATGCACGGGTCGCCATATGCTGTTACTGCACGCGAGAAGCCACCTCATTCCGTCTCCAAGTCTACAAGATGCGCACAAAAAGCTTTTGTCCGCCCACCCCATCCTATGAGGTACTCAACACAACGCCATGACGCCCTGCATTCCCCATTTATGCCCGCATGAACATCTTGTAGGTCTCGTTGTTGGTCACCTCCGTATAGCCATAGCCAAGCTCCGTGAGGAATGTCTCCAGACCCTGCTCTTCGCCAGGAGGGCACTGGATGCCCGCAAGCACTTTTCCGATGTCGCCGCCATAATTCCTATAATGGAAGAGACTGATGTTCATGCCAGGCTGCAAGGTGGTGAGAAATTTGTAAAGCGCACCGCCACGCTCAGGAAATTCGAATGCGAACAGTCTCTCGTTCTCTGCGCTGCTTCTTCCTCCGACCAGGTAGCGGATGTGGCTCTTTGCGATCTCATCCCCGCTGATGTCCTGAGCTTTCATGCCTTCCTTCTCGAGGCGTTGAAGGAGGTCGAGCACGTCTCGTTCTCGTGTTGCGGCTGACACCTGGATACCGATCAGGATGCTCGCCGCAGCAGTAGTGTGGTATCGGTAACAAAACTCAGTGACGACCATTGGATTGACGGTAGCCACCAATTTCGCAAAAGCGCCTGGCTGCTCCGGGATGGTGACGGACAGCAAGGCTTCTTTCTTCTCACCAATGGCTGCGCGCTCTGCGACGAAGCGCAATCGGTCAAAGTTCATGTTCGCTCCACTTGCAAGAGCCACCAGCTGACGTTTTGTATCCTGCGAAGGGTTCGAAGCAACATATTTTTTCAAGCCCGCAAGGGATAGGGCACCGGCTGGCTCGAGGATCGACCTCGTATCTTCGAAGACGTCCTTGATGGCAGCGCAGATATCATCCGTGTCCACTTGAATGACTTCGTCGACGACTTCCTGGCAAATGCGGAAAGTCTCTTCGCCGACGGTCTTCACAGCAGCTCCATCGGCGAAGAGGCCGACGTCTTTCAAAGTTACACGACTTCCCTGTTTCAGTGACTGAACCAAAGCATTGGCATCATACGTCTCCACTCCGATGATCTTGACGTTGGGTGCGAAGCGCTTGATATAGACACCGACTCCAGCGATAAGACCGCCTCCTCCCACGCAGCAGAAGATGGCTTCCAGCTTGCTGAGATCTGCTTGTCGAAGAATCTCAGCTCCGATAGTACCCTGGCCCGCAATGACATACGGATCGTCAAATGGTGGAATGTTGATCAACCCATTTGCCTCTGCTCGGCGGTTGCACTCAGCTTTGGCCTCGTCAAAATCTTGCCCGTGTAAGACAACGTTTCCGCCGAGTCGCGAGACATTCGTGTGCTTGATGGCCGGCGTTCCTACTGGCATTGTGATGGTCGCTGGAATGCGCAGCTTACGAGCGGAGTACGCGACTCCTTGGGCGTGGTTTCCAGCAGAGCATGCAATCACACCCTTCCAGCGCTCCTCCTGACTCAGATGGGCCATTTTGTTGTAAGCGCCTCGAAGCTTGAAAGAGAACACCGGGAGTAGATCTTCTCGCTTGAGCATGACAGTGGTCTCCAGTCGGTTGCTGATGTTGATCGCGTGTGTGAGAGGAGTTTGTTCGACGACATCATAGACCTTTGCTGTTGTGATCAAACGGATGTACTGTGCTTAGGGTTAGCGGATTGTGCTATAGCAGAGATGAGGTTGCATACATCGGGGTAGCCATTGGGCAAAAGGAGAGCTTCTGGGATGATAGACGTCTTTTTGTCATCAGAGGTGAGCGGCGACGGATCTGAGGCTGACGGTTCTGCAGTATATTCCGTCAAAGCCAAACTGGTATGCTTTGGCTTCGATCCTTCCAGTGATGTTGATATTGGTGTATCGGACGTGGTTGTGCCATTGGACACTCCATTGGAAGTCATGTTCGGTCGATCTCGCGTTGGCTTCTTTTGCTCGTGTTGGTATTCCAAGACTGAGGTGTGTCAGCTCAACTTCTGATGTATTCGACAATATTGATGTGGTGAGTCGAGGAGGCTGGACCGAACTTTTTGTGCATGGTACGAAAACCTTATCTCGATTTGTGCCCTACCAATGACGGAGCTTCAAATGGCCCAC
>AFIR01000281.1:0-42754 GCA_000223685.2 Zymoseptoria pseudotritici STIR04_4.3.1
TAGCGATAGAAGCTATTAATAGAATGCTAGAAGATCTATCTTAAGAGACGATAAGGGCTGTTGTATGCAACGTAGTAAAGGAATATAACAACCTGCTCTTTAGGGCTTACTTCTATTATCTACCGCCGCTTCTACCGCTACTTCTACTACTACTTCCGGATCTATAGAGAACGCGATATTACTACGATACGTACAACAGCGCGCCGACGACCTTATTAATCTGAGATCAATTACAAACCTTAAAGACTTGAACGTCACTTCATCCTTCAGTGTTTTCGTCATACCTTAGCACTCCTTAGCACTACATTCTCATCCCACCACCCGGCAGCTAAGCAGGCAGCTGATGATCCATGTCGCCGTGGACGTAGGTTGTCTGTCACCAACTTCGCTTCATTTGCAGAACGAGAATCTGCGGCCAAGATGCATGGCAAAGGCTAAAAACAGTACATGCAGGTACTCGAGTCTCGCCGGCAGACCGCTACCACTGCCGCCTTGGCCATGATCCGTGGACGGACTCATGGAGACGCTTCACAAAGCTTCTCCTTCCATCTCTTCGGAGAAAAGCTCGACAATAACGGACTGACGACCGGAATAGCAGGTCAGACGTGAACCTGAATAATGGATTCTGCGGGCTCTCGTGCTCGGTTTCTGCATTCCTTGCCGAGGCGGTACACTTGCAAAGAGTCGAACCCAAAATCTGTGGTTCGCCGCACGGCATCCGGCACTCCCAATCATCTCCACCGACTTGGCACCAAGAGCTTGGTCGATCATCGACCCGTGGCGGTGCAGCTCGCGGATTGATTCATGGTTCGCGCAGAAGACTTTTTGGCCTTCTTCTACTATGGACTTGCTCAGGTCTTTCTTCATCGCGATGCGACCAACTTCGGCGCCTCGGAAACCCAATGCTGTTGCCCAGACTCCATGAACGATCATGGCGTTGTCTCCAATCTAAGCCCGCAAGGGGACTGCTCGCCGCCGTCCTCTTCCTCGTTACGGCCTCCCTCTTTCTGCGATCGCACACTGGGACGTTTGCGGTTCCACGAGACGGCATACCCAGTGGGCCAGTCGCAGATACTCCAAAAGGTCGACTACATCTCCTGATACCCGCGACGAGCACCAATGCCGATCTGTGCAAACTGCTGCTCTCAGCGCAGGTTCTGGGATATCCCACGCCCGTGCTCATCAACTATGGCGACCATGAGGAGCAGGACCCATACAAGCAGCACATCGGCAAAGTCGAGGGCATCCTCAAATATCTGGAGCAAATCGAACGAAACGACGAATACGCCGAAGACTTGGTTCTGATCATCGACGGCTTCGACGTATGGTTTCAACTACGACCCGATATATTGATCCAGCGATACTACGACATCAATGCTGCGGCGGATGCAAGAGCTGTGGAGACGTATGGGCAAGACTTGGTGAATCAACACGATATCCGACAAACTGTGATTTTCGGCGCGGACAAGATCTGTTGGCCGGTGGACCTCAGTCGTCCTGCCTGCTGGGCCGTCCCACAAAGTCCCTTCCCGGACTCTTCTTTCGGTCCGAGGTCAACCAGGGAGGATGCCGATGAGCGAGATAGGAATGCTGCGCAGTGGCTGAATAGCGGGACAGTCATGGGGCCGGCGAGTGATATAAGGGATGTCTTCAAGACGGCGCTGGCAGAAATCCAGAACAATTATAGAGGTGACTCGGACCAGTACTACTTTTCTGGTATCTTTGGCGATCAGGAGTATGCTCGGATCCAGCGAGTACCTCGCCTTCTCGAAGCTGCTAAAAACAGGAGTATGCATCTTCGTGATAGGGAAGATTTCAGCGAAGGCTTCCGATTCGAACCACTTCTCTTTGGCAGAACGAAGGAATACCACATCGGCATCGACTATTCGCTGTCCATGTTTCAGACGCTCGCTTTGTAAGTCCGCAACTCGTATTGAGTTCGAATTGTCCACTAACCCTCATCCCAGCTGGAGCCAACAACTCTCTTGGATCCGCACAGCAGACGTTTGGACTCCCCCCTCAGGCTCACCTTATCCGCCCTCAAGTGCTCACTTCTTCAGCCTCCCTGCTGATATTCCCGCCTCCGCATCACCCTACGCGGATCTCGACCACCGCCATCCTCAACGCAGCACCCCTTGGTCCGAAGTGCAACTCGTCTACAACTCCATAACTCATCAGATTCCCGCCCTCCTGCACGTCACTGGAGGGCCGCACGAAAAAGATTTCCGCCTGTACTGGTGGCAAAAACTCTGGTTTCAATCACAAGCACGCGAGCTGCGCGAAGCAAGCCTGGCGCTTGGCCAGAGACAGATCTCCAACGACACGATTCGGGGAATGCTGTGGTTCAACGCGGAGGCGGATGAGATTGACAGGGAAGGCATCACTGGAGGAGGTCTGGGAGGCGTGTGGACGGACCGCAGGGGTTGGTTGAGTTGGGGGAGAATGTGCGGGGCGGTGGAGGGTGAGATTCTCGAGGTGCCGGATCAGGAGTGGTTTCATCCCGGGCCGAAGTGGCCGGAACCTGAGACCGAGGCTGAGTCGGGGGTGCATGATGCTGCTCAGCTGTCCCCAGTGTTAGTTGGTGAGTTGGGAGACGAAGCAGCCACTCCGATCGATGGGTATGCCGGATTGACGGATGGCCAGCCGGCTCTTCCTGCAGATGTGGTGGGAGAAGCAGTTGGACGATCTGCTTCGGCTGCCATACAGCCGGTCACTGACGCCGATATCGAGGCATACGCTCGCACTATACGATAGGCAAGCTCGCGGACGAGTTTCCTTCTCCTACAACATCGGGCGATGAGGCAGATTCTGCATCTGAAGCCCGTGTACCGAACATCTCGAAGGGCATCGACAAGCGTTTTCCCTATTACGCAATGCTGTGGCGGTGGCACAACGATCTCTCAGCGAACACGTCTCTGAAGGCCGTGTCTCAGTAATGTGGGAGCTATCATTACGATTCACGAAATACGTAGAATGCATACCAAACCACTAATGTCTATTGCAACAAGCACATTCTCACGATGCAGTTCGCAAATTGAGCACGCCGGGATTTCACAGCCTGCTTCGAGAAGCAGAAACATTTGCGTTTTTCCACCATCTTTCTCCCCTGGCCAGCGGCCACGCCAGTCATCGCGTTCCGCGGGCGCTCGCCGCTTAGCGCCAAGCTCAACGTGGCAATGTGAGGCCAGAGGCGAAAGCATTTTTACGCATTCTTGTTAAGGTTCCACGCCTAGGGAGTAGCTCAAACTCTGGATCCGCTTGCCGGATCGCCAAGAACATCCATCCATCTCCGTCGTTGCACTCGTTCAACATCTCATCAACCCATGGCTCAAGTTGTTAATCGCAAGATGGATCTTCGAGGATCTTGATCGATCAGAGCCAGCAGCACTCGGGACTAAAAGTAATGGCGACCAACAGCGTCCGGCTCATTGCCCTTGCGGTACTGTCATGGCTCTGCATCGCCGTCTACTTCCTCCTCGTAAGCAGTGCACAATCAAAGACAATCGCAAATATTCACTGACGACCACGCAGCCTCAAAGAACATTGGAGCCATACCTCTCCTTGTCCTCCCACAAGCATGAAGCCGCGATCTCTCCTGCATCATCTTTGCCCTCCAAACCCGCCGCCCTTCACCTCATCGTTCCGGCCTCCAACCCAGACCCAAACTTGTGCAAAGTGCTTCTCTCCGCCGGCATTCTCGGCTACCCATCTCCGGTGATCGTGAACTGGAATCACACCTTCGCCGACAATCGCTACGTCGAAGGAGGATCTCATCTCGCCAAACTCTCCGGTGTGGAAACCTACCTTTCGTCTCTGGAGGATGCTCAGGATGAAGATCTCGTGCTCATGGTCGATGGCTACGACGTGTGGCTTCAACTCCGGCCGCAGACTCTCGTCTCTCGCTTCTACGATATCAACCGCAAGGCGGACGCTAGACTGGCGAAAGAACTCGGACCCGCGCAAAAGACCTGGAATATCCACCAGGAAGTCGTATTCGGAGTGCAGAAACGCTGCTGGCCGTGGACCTTTGATGATCCACCTTGTTATGCCGCTCCGGAGTCCACACTTCCGGCGGACATCTACGGACCGGATACCGACACGGACATCGGATTCGAACCGAATCCGTATATCAAGTTTCGCCCACGGTACACGAATTCCGGAGTCGTGATGGGCACCGTTAGAGCTATGCGGAAAATGTTTCGCCAGGCGGTCATGAGGCTGGAGAATACCGAGGGCGAGAAGAACATGGGCAGTGACCAGTATGTGCTGGCGCACATTATTGGAGATCAGAACGTGTGGCGGGAGGCGGCGAGGAGAGACGAGGAAGCGAAAGCGTCGAAGGCAGGGAGGGGTTTGTCAAAAGTGTTTGGCGGACGTGAGAAGAAGCCGGCAAAGGAGCCGATCCATTACAATGAGGATCACGTTCAACAAGTTCGCGAGAAAGCTGCTCGAGAATCGGACGGCACGCTGGAGTTTGGGGTTGGGTATGATTACTGGAGCGAGCTGGGTCTGGCGACTGTGTTCCAGGAGGACGAAACAGAGTGGTTGGTCTGGTCGAACTCGACCCAAGTCACGGAAGTCGAGGCGACCTACAACCTACCCTTGAAGAAGTCTCGCCTGCGCCACTTCCCCGAAGATGTCTCCTACACACCGCCGCCGTTCCATACCTTCAACGACGAACCTCTTCTACCGAGAAACACGAGTTGGGACCAGGTGCCACTGTTCACGAACGCTTACACGGGTGTGATTCCCGCCGTCATTCATCACAACGCCCATCGAGACGGTCGCAAGAAGCTGCGGGAGGAATGGTGGGATAAGCTGTGGATGCAGCCGTACGCAAGAGTCATGTACGATGCGAGCATATGGGAGCCAGTCATGCCGGTGGCGTATGCGGGTGGCGAAGGAGGCGAGGGCTCTGCGAAGGAGAGGAAAGCGTATTGGCCAGCGGAGAGATGGAAGGGAGGAGCGAGGACAGGACCGACGACTACTAATGGGACGGCGGAAGTGGAGTGGTTGAGGTTTGATGATGTGTGTCGGGCATATCACGAGGAGGTGTTGAGGGATGGAAAAGGGCCATGGACATTGCCGGAGGCACATTGAAATGGCATAATTATCCGGGCATGATGCATAGTACCTTGATGGTATCTCTCTACCTCACGCCGGCGGCGGTTCCTTCTCCGGCTTCTCCACATCTCTGAACAGTTCATACTCATACCAGCTCGGACAGGTCTCTCCCCAAGTCACGGACTCGCCCGACGGCAGTTCGGCGACTTTCCACAACTTGCTGTCGGTGTCCTCACCTCCTTCCTGACTCCAAACCTCCGTTATGAGCGCCCTAGCGTGCTGTTGCATCCACGTCTCCGGCCACTGGAAAGCTCGAGCATTCTTGTCGCCGTTGTGGTGGATCATGACTGGAATGGTGTTGAGGCAGAGGTTGGTAAATAGTGGAGTGGCTTGCCAGCTGAGCCCGTCTTGCTGCCCCAGGCTGACCAGAGGGGGAGGGCTGGAGAGTATATCTTGTGGCAGGGCTCCGGTAACTCTGTTCTTGCAATCAAACAGTCCATTTCGACTGCTGACCTGCTCTGAGATGTCCTTGTTGAATGTCAAATACCGAGTGTCGTCTTCGGTATTGACAGTCTGCTGCCCCAAGTCCGACCACAGGTCCAGTCCGATTCCAAATTCGTCCTGAGCGCCGTCCTTCTCCACACCTGGCTCGTGGGTGAAGTCAGGTTTCAGCGGGTCAGCAACAAGTGTTCCCTCAAGATAATGCGGGATCGGCTTTGCTTTGCCTCGTAATCGCTCGGCAGCGGAGAGATGTCTTCGACGAAGGACTTCGCGCTGGTACTCCTGCTCGCCGTACATGATGTTGAAGATGGACTGGTCGCTTCCGTGGTACATGAGGTCCGAACCACCGCTGCCGTTGTCCCAAGGATCGTGGTCGGTATGAGCGTCAACCTTCTCTGCGGCTTGCCGGAAGAGAGCAAGCATGTCTTTCTGTGGACCGATGATGTATCTACATGAGAGCGTCAGAACATGCGGCTGGAAGAAACAAGCAGTTGTACGCACCCTGAATTGAGATATCGCTGTTTCAGGCTGCTAATTTTGTTCTTGCCCATGACCGTGTCTGTGTTCCCACCATACAGATCATCAGGTAGCGGAGAAGCTGGAATGGGATAGCAGGCGATCGTGTGCATCTGATTCGGGGCGCATCGCTTTCCGGCTCCGAAGATGATTCTTTGTCGAATGTTCTCCTTGTCGTAAGCATTACCGAGTCGTTGCTTCAGTCTCTCGTTGGCCCTTCGATTGACGGAATGGTATCTGCTGATTAGAACTTCAGGGCGAAGCTGGAACCAGATGTCTGAAGGACCGATGAGTATGATGTTCGGGTTGGCCGAGATTTCAGGCAAACTTACCATAAGCGTCCATCATCATCACCAGATCGTTTTCTGTCGATGGATCCATGCCTTCGAGATATTTGAGCACGCCGTAGACTTTGGCCACATGGCTGCCTCCTCCCAACAGTCGATCTGGAAGATTCGTGAGATTGTTGCTCGTTCTCAGCGCGTTCAGGTGTCATACCATCATTGAAGGTCTGATTCCATGCAATCAAAGTCGGAGTGGGATACCCCAGAATGGCTCCAGTGAGGAACGTCTTGCACAGATCCACAGCTCCATTTGAGGCTGGTAGTAAAAGATGTAGCTTCGATGCCGGACTTATTGAATCGACGTTGCCTAGTTCAGGACTTGCTTTGAATGCCTTCTCGCGGATTGGGTTGTGCTGGAACGTATCAGCTCGAGTGCGGCTCTCTCGAAGCCATGCCACCTACGAATGTGAATCCAAACAACACCAGTGCAGCAAGCAGCGCTCCACAAATCCAAGCGGTCCGTTTTGTCGGCTGTATCATGATTGTGCTGCTAACGAGAGATCAAAAGAGAGTGCGGTCAATTTGTCATTGCTACCGATGCCATATGTGAGGACATTGGATGAGAGCGAAAGGGGCAACATGGGCGAGGCATGAAGTCACAACTTCTTGACTCCTTCCGCAAGAGGCCGCTACACAACGCTTTGCACCGCTTGGCTTACCGAAAATATCTTTCTCGCGTGCCGCGTTCCCTCCTTGGCATGTGGCGGCGGCAAAATAAACGGCCGGGTGAAGTCTGTTCAGCGTGAGTTTGGACTAGAAAACTCTCCATGGTTTGAGGTTGACGACGATTGTGGCACAGTGTCATGAGTAACTGCCCTGGCTCCGCTCAAACGAAGACACATGCCTCTTGAGATCTAATCTCCGTTCTCTGGCGCAGACTATTCGCACCAAGCCACCGAAGTACGATACAGGCCGTGCAGTTTGAGCTGGACTTCGGAAGTACTCGCTCCTTCTTTGCATGACGGATATGAACATTGTAGCTGCGACAGCAGACTTTGTGCCTGCTATCCTTCGGTCGGTGGAATCAGTGCCGTCTCTCGATGCCTTACATCTCGCTGCTTGATGCGACCTCCAGGAAAATCAGCAATACCAACCAGAGGGACTGTACGAAGGCTTCGGTGCCTAGGCCTTGACAATGCTCAGACATGCCGAACAGGTCTTCATTCGACAACGCAAGCACATCAGCACAGATCTGCATCTCTTGCGACACTCCATACACTGTTTCTTGCCTGGCTTCTTGCCGGCGAATCTGAATGGCAACCATGAACCTGGGTGGCTACACTGAGCCATCGCCATTGCATCTTCCGCCTCTTGCTGCTCTTGTTCCGCCCGCCTATTCTCTTTGTCACGTTGTTTGCTCTCCCGCTTCTTCCTGTCAAGCTCTTCTCTCTCGACCTTGGCTTCGAGCTCTTCTGTCTCGGCCTGTGCCCGCTGTCGGTCCTGTATCTCTTGTTCGTCTCTGATCTTGACCCTCAGGGCCACAATTTCAGGTCCATCTTTGGCGTGAGCAGCCTGAGACTCTCGCCATTTCGCCTCGTATTCTTCCGATTCCTTTGAGAGCTCCTCCTGCTTGACTCGCAGACATTCCTGCTTCTTCAGCTCCATCCGTATCTTCCTCTCTTCATCCAATTCTGGCTTTCGCCCTTCGGAAGCCTCCTGAAAGGCGCATTGTGTCTTCGACTTGCCGAAGCGACTCGCTTTGTTGTGCGGCGGTTGGGGAGCATTCTCCACAAGTCGGGCCTGCTGAAGTTTCCGAATCTGTCGCTCCAGAGTCCGAATATCCTTCTTGTGGTCGTTGATCCTCCGTTTCAAAGCCTTGAAGGCCTGCTCCAGACGCAGAGTCCGCTGGCGTCTCAGCTCACGTAGTACCTCGAGTCTCAGTTTGTCATTGAGGAGCTCCAATGGCCGCCTGTTCTCCGTGGTCGAAGACTGCTCCTGCTGCACCCACACCGCTCTTATCTCCCGGTTTAGGGCGTAGAATACCCCCTTTCCCTTCACAGATGGGTATAACTCGTCGTACTCAAGACGTTGCATGGGATCCCTGAGTGTCTCATGCGCGAGACCGAGTCGCTGGAATTCTGACGTTGCGTTTGGCTGTTTATTGCGATCGGGATGGAGCTTCAGTGAGAGTCGACGATAGGACTTGGTGATCTCATCCAGGGTTGCGGTGTGCTCGACTCCAAGCAAGAGGTAGTAATCCTCCGTTGCGAGAGGCGCCATGCTTCAATAATGGTTGTTGTCGTACAGAAGCCGATGCGCCGGATTAGGTGGAAGGAGAGGTTTTTGGCTTCATCTTGTCTGCAATTTCAGCAAGTGATGTGGCGTTTGTCTGGGCTGCGTTTGTTCGAGCTTACCATTCTGTGCCTGTGTGACCCAAGGAGAACTTCTCAGTCATATCACTCTTGATCATGACTTGGGCGTGGTTGTTGATGAGCCTCACGGCGGTTGCACCACGGCATGGTGAGTACGCGTAGCGTTCTTTGGACTTTGGTATTGACATGTGCCATGCCGAGTCACACCATTCGAACGCCAGCCTGCTTGAGATTGATGCGACGGATGCACAAGGTGTAGGAGAGATACCGGCGATAGTGCTACCTTGCGGCGAAAGAGTGCGGCGAGTTGTCGGCAGAGTGGGAGATGGAGAGTGTGGGGACCAGGTGGTGACGAGAGAGCACTGAAAGCTGTCTGGCATCGTCAGCTCCCACAATTACCTGTGATACAACGCTTTTGACTTCCTCAAGGAGCACGCACGTCTCTGCACTCAGGCGTGACCATGCTGACGATGGTTACGTTGAGGTCACACGCATGTTGAATGTGAGGCTGGATCATCACTTTCGATGAAGAAGCACTGACCTTTTGTGCAGGTCTTTCAGGTCAAGACGGTCGTTGGGCACACAGAGAGACGACTGAATGTTTAGGAAGGTACAGGCTTCTTGATAAATACAAAGTCGACAGAAGAGTGAAAAGCTTTGAAGCGAATGTATTTGCAGTTGTGTTGCTCAGTGGTGAGGGCCTTTGAGGAAGTTGTTTGTTGTCCCGTGGCGAAGTGCTTCCTTGCATCGATCCCTCTTCGGTGGAAGTAGACGGAGAGACAGTGGTGAGATGGATTCTTTGGTGTAGTCGTTCGGGCTGATGCAGTGTTTGATGTCGTCGTGGCCTCGTCGAGCGTGCCGTAGTCTCGTGTCTTGGATGAAAGGTTGCGAGTGCTCCGTAGCAAGTGAGTCGTTCGTGCATTGGGATGGCAAGTGAGTCGCTCGTGGGTTGGTGGACCGAGACCTGGACCGCTGATGCCTTTTAATAGCATGCCCACTGTTGATTGCGCAGTCTGGACAAATGTTAGCAAGAGGAGAGTTGCTCAAGCGGAGCATACTTACTTGTGGCAGCCAAAATGGGCGAGTTGGCACTGAGTCGTCAACAAGTTGTGTACGCAATCTCCGTGCGTCGGTGGGTAGCATTGTTGGCCTGCATACTGGCAGGGCTTAGGTACGGCCAAGACCGGAGTAGCCACAGCCACCAAGAGGGCGAGGATGGAAGCAAAGTGCATGATGATGATGTCTTTTGTTTGGGGAAAGTCTGAAGCGACGGAGCCGATGTCAAGTTTCGAGAGGTAATTGGAGGTTCTGTGCCAGGAAGCGCGTGGGAAGGGTGCCGATATGTCGATGGAAATCGGTGGCCTTTTGTGCTACTTCTATTGATCCAGACAAGTGACTTTTGCCTCCCCTCATGCTCGCATGCAAGGGGCTTCGACCCGTCACTTGATAAGATTGCTTCGTATTGAGCTCTGGGGTCAGGCTTACTACATGCCACTCTTGGTGTGCAGGAAGCCTTGTCCGGAAACTTCCCCTCCATGCTTCGAACCAGGGAAGTGGTCAGGGACTCAAGATGATGGTCTACAGAGTGGTCACTACGAGGGCCTGTATCAGAAGTCCTCGCCGGTGGTCAGTGCGATGGCCGGTGCGTTGGTTAGTGCGTTGGTAAGGTGTGTGTGTGTGTGTGCAGGTAGTATTTAAGAATAAAGCATTTAAGAAGGTGTTGTTTAGTTATTAGATAACTTAGCGTGTTGTATTTAAAGAAGAGTAATAATAGAGAACTAAGGGGTTATTTTATGCTTAAATTATCTTATAAGAATGTGTTAAGAGTGTAAGGTAGAGATTAGCTATTAAGCTAAGGCTAAATTTTAGTAGCTATACTACGAATTAACGTAAAGGTGTTATTAAACACTTAATATTAGTCCTCTACTTTATATTCTTATAGGATTAATAAGAAATAACAGTTCTCTAAGATAACTCCTTATATAATAATATATAATACTAAGCTTTAAAAACGACTTTATCTCTTATCTTCTTATACTCTTAATAACGACTTAAACCCCTCTAAAGGTAGTGTCTACTAGAGCCGCTCTACGAAGGTAACTATCTTCTTCTTCTTCGCCGCCTTTAATCGAGTAATACGCTACTCGTCGTCCTTCTAAATAGCCGCTATAACCTTCTTAGAAGCCGTCCCTAATATTACTTAAAAATATAGCAACTTCTACTTATTACGACGCCTCTACGCTAATATATTATTACGTATACGCTAAGCCTCCTTTACTACCTTCTTAGTAGCTTTTGTAGTATCCTTATTAACTAGCCTCGTCTTAAATGCTACAATCCAAGCTATCCTTAGCGCGTTACGAGAGGGCGTTATAGCCTTAATAGTAGCAGCTCGTTCCTTACCCCGAGTATTATATTCGCGCCGCCGGCGCTCTTTATAAGGTCTGCCCTTAGTACCCTTATAGTATTTATTACTACCCTCGAGCCGGATAACCTCCTAAATATAGTAGACAATCCTTTAAATCTATTACTAGATTATAGACTACTATAGCTACTCTTCCTATACCTACTTCTAAACTACTAGTAATTTAGGCTAAGACTCGAAGTCCGGATAGGTCTACGTTGTTCGCTTTATCTAGAACTAAGTAGGCTTAATTATATTAAAGTCCGGTAAGTTACTAGGCTAAAGGAGGCATATAACCTTCTAGATATTAAGAAGTTGCTAATTATTATACTACTTATAAGGGCCGGCTCTATTCTCTTATATAATAAGGTTATACTTCTTTACGAAGGGTAGTAGCTTAGGGATTAGAACGTCCTTCTAATATCGATACTAGTTAACACTACTACTACTACCTCCGGCGGCATTACGTACTAGCTTACTACACTCTTTAGTAAATACGAATTTCGGTCGTATACGCTTCCGCGGCTTCCTTAGCTAACCGCTCTTTATAACTCCTTAGTCTAACGACATACTAGCTAACTTATAAGCTAGATTCTCCTTATCCTACTCCTTCTTAAAGCGCATACGCGCTTCCTTAATTGCTACCTCGTTATACGCTGCAAGATCCTTCTTAGCCGCCTTTACCTCTATAAGAGTCTTCTTCGTCTATACGTAGTATAGACCTTTATGCTTATATAAGAACGAGCCCTAGAATATAAAGTCTAAGAAGCCCTTAAACTAGTTGCTATAGTACGTCTTATTGTTAGCTTTATATGCCGTGCGCTAGACGCGATTGCTACCGCGATATAGGCTATAAATAACTAATGTTTTATTAGTCTATAATATACGCTTCTAGTCCTTAAGCGTCTAGTCCTTATATTATAGACACTACGTAAGCTGCATTATACGCATCTCCGGAGTAAGTCTAGGCTTCGTATTACGCTTAACCTTATAATATCCGGCTCTATAAAGAAGCCTCTATACTAATATTAGTAATAGCTTAGAGCCCTTTACGAGTAGTTAACGGCTAATCGTAGTAGTAATTAGTAAGCGCGTTCGTCTGTTATTACTAATATACTAGATTACCTACTTAAGCACCGGCTACGTAGCTATAGCTAGACGGCTAGACCTTAGTTTATTAGTAAAGTATTTATCTTAATAAGTAGTGCTATTAAAGCTACGCTTCCGAGCCTCTATATATATAGAGCGGTAGTATTGCTCTAAAAGGCTAGTATATTATTTAACCTACGTATAGGTCTTGCTATATTTACGTAGAGCATACGTAGCTGCTCGAGTAGCAATTGAGTAGTAATTAGTATAGCTATTACTCTAGTTTTAAGGATTTTTATTATAGCATTATATACGCTCTTAGTTAGTACAAACGTACTACTTGTTCTTACGCTATTAGATAGGATTAGTGCGATAGTAAGCTATTGCTACTTATATTAAATTAAGGGAAGTGTAGATAACTAACTATTCTTTATAGTAGCGGTAGAAGCTATAGTAGCGTTGCTCGACCCCCCTATAGCGCTACCGACGGCTATAAAGCCGTAAGATAAATATAAGCATTATATAGTCGATAGTAATATTTAGGAGGTAGTAGTATTAATGCATTAATGCTAATAATAGTATATAGATAATAGTATAAGGTACGTATACTAGCTATACGGATCCGGCAAGGACTTCTAATATAGACCCTCGTACTAGAAGAGTGTTATATAGTATATATAGTGCATAGTATATACGATTTTCCTCTAAAGTATAATAGAATCTATAAATCTTTGCATTAATTATTAAGTTACGGTTATTAATTCCGCCTAAATCTTTAGGCGGGAGTTTATAGCGCAACACTCCGTAGCTTTCCTATAGATATAACGCTTCCTAAATATTTCCTATAGCGTAGTTATACCGTTCCCTAGTAATTATATCTATTAGCCCTAACTAGCTTAAAGTCGTTGCCTTAATATTATACGTATTAGTAGCTTAGAGGATTTAGCTACTTATGCACTAGCCCTCTAACCCCCCCTTAATATAGAGGGCAGTTTTAACACAACTACTAGCTTCTTTTTCTTTATACGACGTTTAGCTAGCCGTGCCTTACGTATAGAGGCTTAAAGGTCTGTTTTTAGCTATAAATTAACCTTCTTACTCTCCTTCTTAGTAGCCTTCTTAGGCCTTTTTTATGCTACTTTAGAGAGCCGGTCTGCCTTAGCTTATATACGTTATTTAGCCCTTAATTGCTTATCTACCTTCCGCTTTATTATATCGTCTTTCTTCTTCTTCTTCTTAGCGAGCTTCTTAGCCTCTTTAGTAGCTAATACCTCCTTACTAGCTTATAGTTTAGCTAGTAAATAGAACTATGCTACTTAGTCGGTAGATGCGAGTAGAGGCTTGCTATACTGTCGCTTCTTCTTCTTGTTCTTCTACGACTTACGTAGTCTATTATATTCGCTTCTAAGAAGTGCGTTCTTAGTTTGTAGGTGCAGTATAGTATTAGTTAGCTTCTGTACTTTGTACTTATTATCGCTGTCTCTAGCCTCCTTAACGTAGTCTCTTACTAGCGTTCTAATCTACCTCTAGTCTATAGCGGTAATAATAGATATTATAGTATTTAGCCGGCTGCCCTTAGAAGAGGCTATATTTAGCCGACTAAACTATACCTTCTTACTCTTACTCTTACTCTTGTCCTTAGGCTTACGCTTCTAAGTCTTCTCTTAAGCCTTATTAAATACTACTAGAACAGGTATAGGATCTAGTAGATATAGGCTAGTCTTACTAAACGCCTTATAGATATTTACCGGTATAGATACCTTCTAATAAGCTAGCTAAAACAGCCTCTAAAAGTCGCGTTTACCGGTCGTTAAACGTCCCTCTAAATAGAAGATCTCTTATAAGAGATTAGTACTATAGTAGGTAGATAAAGGGCTAAAGAGACCGATATTAAGAGGCTATAAGCGGTACGTTAAATAAGGTAGATATACTATAACGAGGATGCGGTGTTTAATATAGAAGTCTAAGAACGCTATATTTATATAAGAGCTATAGCTATTAATAATAAGAAGCCTCTAGCCTCTGTTACTAGCCTTTATACGAGTATATAGTTTAAAGATCTTCTTTAGCTAGTATAGGCTAGGGTTGTTATTAGTCTAGCCGTTTAGTAAGGATGCGAAGAATACCTTATAAGTAATCTCGAAATCCTAGAGCTATAAGGATTAAATATTACCGGTCTTAGCCTTATAAATAAGGTATAGTAGTAATAAGGTTCTATTAGCATAGATATATACTATTAAAGTAATCTATTTACAATTACTATCCTATATATGTCTAATAAACTGCTTACTCTCGATATGCACCTTTATAAATACCCTCCGGCTCTTCTAAAGTATACTAACTATAAATCCCTTTTCGTCTATGTTGTACGTATTCTAAGGCTTAATATTATACTACTTGCTCTTGTCCTTAATTAGGTCGTAGTAGGACTAGTATTAATTTACGTTATCTGCCTTCCTACGTTCGATATTATCTCTATACTAAGTAACAAATTATAAGACCTATAAGTAGTATAGTAGACAGCTAGTAATGTTCTTAGTAAAGGTAAGAACTATTAATAGTGTCGGCGGAGTGCCTCTACGTATAAGGGTGTTAATATAGCGCATAAGAGTACGTTCTTATTAGTATAATAATATTAAGGTGTTTTTATTACGCTTAGCTTAAGAATTAGTTACTCTACGCTATTACTTTAATAGAGTCGTTCGTCGACACTATGTTTTGTTATAATTATCTAAATATAGGTTATCTTTCCCTCTCTTAGCTCGTTAAGCGCTTTATTAATTAGAGCTATAGTGATTATATATTAATTTATTAAAGATTAGTAATATTCGTAGTATAAAGCTATGCTAAGATTGCGACTATGTATACTATATACTATGTATACTATATAATACTCTTCTAGTATAGTAATAGGTCTTACAAATTTGCAATTACGCCTAATATAATTTCTAGGGCCTAACGATATATTAGTATTTACCGGGGAAGACGACGGTAGGAGAGTAAATGCTCGTGCACTTTTGTTAGTAGAGCGATGTTCTAGGCTATCTTATATAGATTAGAACCGCTATATAGAGTCTTTATCTTATTTTAAGTTATAGGTAGAAGAGTATATAGACTATAAGAAAGAAGACTCTATATAGGGTCTAAGCTAGTTTTGTACACTCTAGCTATCTAAGCGCTATTTTAAGCTAAATTTAAGTACGAAAACATAAATACCTCGAGGATACGACAGTTTAATATTAATCTCTACGGTAAGAAATCTAGAATTTCCTTTTTATATATATCTTTTACTTTTTTAACGCTACTGCCTCTTTACTCGGCGCGCCCTGTTGCGATCCTCGTTTTCCCTCTAAGCGCGTTTTCTTAAAAGAATTTTTAAATTTTTTTAAAAAAATCGCGATTTTCGCGCTAAAAGAGCTATTAAGATATAGATACTTTAAGGGCCGCGAGATACTCTATATCTTACGTCCTACTTACGGATAGTACAATATCTAGTATTAATACCTCGCTATTGCCGTTAAGGGCAAAATATGCAATATGTCTAGTATAGAAAATACCTAAGTAGTATATAATATACTAGCGCGTTTTTACGCAATTGCGACAACTTTTCTTAGATAAAAAATAGCGGGTATATAGAATGCGCCGTTTAATAGCTATATAGTAGAAATAACTATAGAAAGTTATAAGGCTATTTAATAAACGCGCGTTTAGTACTTTATCTAGTTAAAAAGTCGCGCTACGCCCTAACAAACATATCGAAACTAGCTTAGACCCTCTATATACTTTCCTTATACGCGGCGTTTAATTAGCTAGATTCTTAGCGCCCGTAGTTAGTATTGTCGCATCGCCGAAGGCAATGCTCGAGGCTTTAAGCCTATCTTCTTTATAGCCTCTTTTCTCCGAATAGAATTTTAGATATTATTGTTATTATTTAGTTCTTATCGTAATTTAGGAATCCTTCGTAAAGGGTCTATAAGCAAAGAGTATAAAACTAATATTTTAGTACGTTAGAAAACTAACTTTTTTAAAATATAGCCGATTCTATTACGGATAGAGGGAGGCCCGAGATTAGCTAATTTCTTAAAGATCTGTCTCTTTAGAATGTCGTATTTTAAGTATTTATGTAGTTTTCTAGCCCTCGAGCAGATTTAATTTTATGCTTTTTCCGCTACTACGATTGCGATTTTCTACTTTTCGCAAAATACGACTAATATTTATAAAATAAGTACGCGCTCCGAGTCCTCGTACTTTAAAGACGATCTGCCTCTTAGAAAGTAAAGAAAGCGTAGTATAAGGTAGTTTTCTTACCCTCGAGCAGATTGCGTTCTAGGAAAATTATACTTGCATTTTTTGTATTTTTATATAGCCCTACTTGCCGGCGATAGATATAAGAAATCTAATTTCGAATTCTTGTTCTATGCGCTAAAACCCCGAGGCTATTATTCTAGATTCTTCGTAGCGAATCTTGTTATATTGTTATCGAAGTGTTTACGTCGCAAAACCAGGCTTCAAATTACCAAAATGTCAGTATCGCACCCTTTGTCGTCAGGCGCTTAGAGAAAGCTCGCTTACATAACCGCCTAGGTAGTAGTAGCTGCGTGCTTTCCTCGTCGCGCCTGAAGTGGAGGTAGGCTTCGAGCCTGCGGCGAGAAGAAGTGCACAGAGCGGTTCTGATCCACATGAGATAGGTCCTGGGTGTCGTGACCAATACGGTAAGCAATACGGTGGCGTGTTCTCCAGGTGACGAGTCTTGGAAGCGATGAACGGATGGAAGGGCGATATGAGACCATATTGGCATATTCCACAGGTCAGGATGTTTCTCGACTTTCCACCTGTCCATTTTCCAGCCATTGACTGGTCGTACTTCGCGCCTCGCTCAACACAGCACTACTCGACGAAGAATAACCCATAGCAATGGCAGGCTTACACGCATGACAGGCCTGCTTCTTGCAGTCGCGGCACTTGATCAAGAACGGCTTGACCTGGCCACACTCGGGACAAGAGGCGTGGCCTTCCTGGCGGTCCTGCCAGTCATTGGCGCAGCAATTCTTCGACTTCTCCCTGGCACGGTTGCTCTTCTGGGTCCCCTGCAACTGCTCTTCCCGCTGCTCTGCGTAAATGGGCAATTGTGGCTCCTTTTGATCTTGGCTTGCAAACCGCGAGCCGCATCGCGGTCTGGACAATCTGGAGCCTGGTACCCCCACTCGAGATTGATGCACATTTGCCTCTTGTGCCTGCACCGCTTGTGCCGTCTTTAGCTCGCTCTCCTTAGCGTCCTGCTCGATCTTGAATTCCCGCTCTGTTCTCTCGCATCGGAGATTGTCTTCGTGCCTCTCCCACGCAATTTTGCGCTTGCATGCCCTTGTGATGTTCCACTCCCGCGAGTCTCGTCTTCTCTCTGAAGTCGCGAAGAAGTTCAATGTGCTTTGCCAAATTCTTGATGTCTTCCCGTCGGGTGGAAAGTCCCAGCTCTAAGAGCCTCTTCCTCGCTTCCCGCTTCGACTTGCGCAAGGGCATGGCGTCTTGTAGCGCCTCCAATTGCGCTTGATCTGGCGAAGGCACGTTTTCCGGGACTGAAGCGAACATTTCCGCAAACGAAGCTCTGGTTCTGTCGTAGGCACGGCGCTTGTCGACATCAATGAGCGTCCCACATGCTTGCCCAAGTTTCTTGAAGTTCTCAGTGGCGATGGGGTCGTCGACGGTGCGACTCGGTGATATTCTGAGATGAAGCGTTGTCCTCCACCTCGAAGATCATGTAATACGGTAGCGACATGGCTTGTCTTGAGTGTGCTTGTTGTACCGTGGTTCGTGATGGAGAGCCGCAGTGCGTGAGGCTACTCGTCGATGAACAGCCAAGCTTGTCTGTCCGCGCAGCGGCATGTTGAGAAGCCTATGTTGCCTGCGTGGCCTTGGAGGGACGTCCAGATGTTGCTCAAGCTGGAGTCCAGGTAGCAGTCGCTGCCGTTTGTTTGACCTTGTCATCATCATCTCGCTCGTGCATAAGTTGGATCTTGAGAAATGCTGCAAGTGCGCGGCATGACAAATGGTCATGGCCAGAATGGGAGTTTGTTTTCATGCGACGGAATGCCGACATCCGTACATGACAGTGTCCAATAGCTAGTCATTGATGCTCTCTCCATCTTGCTCTATCCTTACATGATGTAAGGAGCTCCTCTGTTTCCTTTCTGAACCTTCTCTCCCTCTTCGCCCACGCTTGACGCTGCAGACAAACCACTGCGTACGGATACCTTGGCTAGACGGCCAGATAGACGTGCGACCAGGTGCGGGTAAGTGTACAGCTGTTGAAAGACGGTCAATGAGGCGTAAAGGTAGCGTAGAGGTAGGCGTAAAGGTAATTGAGCGTTCTCGGAAGCTGTCCACTCTCCAGTATCCACTGTCCACCGTCCAGCGTCCACTCCTCACTTCGTCTTCTTCGACTTCTTCGCCTTCTTCCACTTCTTCGGTTCCATCTTCGGCCTCAACTCGCACTGACACTTGGCGCACACCCGCAGGTCACAGTCCGGACATTGTAGCAAGCACTCCTCCTCGGCACCGCACTTCTCACAAGCCGCCTGACCCGTCACCTTCGACCACCAACTTTCTCCTCCGTGTCGACACCTCTGCTCCTCTTCCTCCTTCTCTCTTTGCCGCTGCTTCTTTTCCGCCTCTCGTCGCTGGCGCATGGTCTCGGCTGTGGCTTTGGCTTTGGCTTCTGCTCTGGCTCTGGCTTCGGCTCTGGCTTGGCGGGCTTGTGCCATGAACTCCTCTTGCTCCCTCCAGAAGGCATCGTATCGTGCCTCCATGTCACGACGAAACTCTCTCTCCCACCTGAAGAATTCCTCTCTCTGTCTGGCCTCCTGCTCCCTGGCTTGTGGCCGGGGATCGGGCTGCTGTCGCTGAGCTGAAGTCCATGGTGTCGAAGTGGTGTCACGGAAGCGGCGCAGACGATCGTACTTCCGACGCTCATCATCATCCTTAAGCGTCTCGTAGGCCTGTCCTAGCTTCTGGAAGGCCTGAGTAGCATTCGGTCGGTCGTTGCGGTCTGGATGAAGTTTGAGGGCGAGGCGTCTGTAGGATTGGGTGATTTCCTCCGCCGTGGCGCTTGATTCGACCTCCAGGATGATGTAGTAGTCGTCGCTGGGAGGCAGAGGCGCCATTTCAGCTCTAACTTTTGATGCTGTGTCGTGCGGTTTGGAGAGATGGCCGAAACAATTGTGATAATTGTGACTCAGTGGATCCGTTCAAAGTGCGCTGCAAGAGGTGCACCTCATTGGTTTGGAGTGTGCAGGTTGAGTACGGGAGCAGGCTTGTGTTTGGAGAGAGACAGCGTTCCCACTTCACCATCAGATTCACGTGAAGTAGCGTTTGTTCGATCCCGTGCGTGTAACGTCGCACAGCGCAATCGTACATATGTCTCCTGTCGACACCCGCTCGTGCAGCTCACGACCCGTCACATCAACGTCAAAAGCATCATCAAATACGATCTGTGTCTTTCTCGGCGATGCGTCCGTCCATATTAACTGAGACATGCGATTACCAAAGAAATCTCACGTACCTATTGCTTCACACTTGTCCTGTTGTGGGCATAAAGCGCTACATTGCAGTCGTTCTGGTTCTGGCTGCGGACATGTTCATGTCTTGCATCCGACTCGCTTCTGTGCATGAGCCTTAATCTTCGCGGCGGCGATCACGCCGCCTCGACAGTCCGAACAAGCCTGCTGAGGACAGCACGGGCATTGCAGCAGATACAGCCAGAATCCTCCACACTCGGAGCAGAGAGCGCGGCCTTCGACCTTGTTCCACCAGCCCATGTGACGGCAGTACCCTGACTTGCTCCTCGTCTGCCTCGAAAGAATCCTCCCCTGAAACTGCCGGGGTTCTCTGGTGCCTTCTTCGAGCGTTGCCTTCAGCTCAGCCCACTGAGCCAGAGCGTCCTTCGGCATCACGCTTGGCTCTGGCTGAAGCTGTTTCGAGAAAAGTCTGTCTCTTGTGTCCTGTTCGATCTTTGTCGCCTGTGCTTCCTTCTCTCCCGCAGTGTTTCCGTGCTCGCTCTGTTTCGGACCCTCGCTCAGTATCGGCGCCCACCACTCGTCGGACTGCAGCTGCGATGCCTCTATGGTCGTCTCAGCACCTCCAACATCCCGAAGGACCTCGATTGCCTGGCTCGAGATTCCTGACCACGGTTCGTGAAGCACTTCGTGAGTTGAAGATCCTTGTGAAGAAGATGGTGGTGAAGCAGGAGCGGTAGGGTACGGCCGTGACGATGCGGACTTCGAGGGCGATTTTTTCTCAGCGATGTGCGTCGGATGTGCGCGGTCGTACTCCCTTCGTGAGTCGGCATCCGATAAAGTCCTGTACGCCCGATCAAATTGCTGGAAAGTTTCGGTCGCAGTCCGCTCCAGATGGCGATAGGATCGAAGGATCTCCTCAGTTGTAGCGTCCCGCTTCACTTCGAGGATTGTGTAAAAGTCTTCCGAAGCAGCCGGAGAACTCACCGCGGCACCCATGGCGGTAAGGTGGATTGTGTTGGAGCACAGATTGCGCTTGCCTCTATGCAGCAAGAAGTCTCATCTTCGGGATCCCACGTTGCAATTTCGGAATTGAGGCAGCCACGAAGAGAAATGCAAGTTTTTGGTAAGTGCGCTTCTTCTTCTCGCGAAGAGGTTCCCAGAAATACATCGATTCAATGACGGCTGTCCACTGACCACTGTCCACTGTCCACCATGTGGATTGATTCTGCGCCCGGATTACATCTATATGTAGCCCTCGTACTTCTGCCGATTTCGCTCAGTCCGTATGTCACCCTGGCACTTCGGACAAGCCTGTTTACTGCAACCTGGACAGGTCAGCAAGTATGGCCAGCTTTGTCTGCACCCAGGGCAGGTCGCCCTGCCTTGCACCTTTGGCCACCAACCTTCGTGTTGACATTCACGCTGTCTGCTTCTCCACTCTGCGGCGGCTCTCTCCTGCTCGCTCTGCGCTTCGTCCGCTAGTCTGCGGTAAACACGCTGCATTTCTGCCCAGTTCCTCGGCGATCTCTCTTCCTCTCTCGCGCGGCTTGCAGCCTATGCTCCTTCACTGTGATCACAAGCCTCAACCGCATGACTTCTTTGTCGTTGTCACTGTGCGACGTGTCGAAGACTTTCCGGGCCTTCGTCATCTTTTCACGTTGTTCTGTCAACTCGATTTCCTCGCGCTCGAGCATTTTCTGCTTCAAGTTCTCCTCTACTTTTCTTTCCTGCCTGTCTCGGTCCTTGCGAGATATTTCCTCTTCGCTGTCCATTGCCCTCTTCTTGTACAACGGCGAGAGGATGGTCTTCATCCAGCTTTTTTCCCAAGCCTCGGCAGCCTTTTCCGCAGCCTTTTCCGCAGCTTGGATTTCATGAAGATTTTTGATTCGCTGGTTCAGCTTATTGACCACGGTCGCTTGCTTTGCTATCTCCCCTTCGAAAACCACTTTGCTTTTCTCCCATCGTGCTTCTCGTTCTGCTTTCAACTTTTCAATTGCAGCGATCTGCTCTTGTTCGCTCAGCTGCTTGGGTGTCGACGGAGGAGGCTGTGGCTTCGGCGTCTGCTTGGGAGTTTTGGGTGGCGGTGCTTGTCCAGCAGATGACGGCTTTGCTGAGTAGGCGGGTTTGGTATGCTGCGGACCAGCATTTGCTTGCGCAGGACGAGTCTTGCGCAGAGATGAATAGATGCAATCGTATTCCCCGCGCAGCAGATCGTCTTTTAATGTCGCGTAGGCGTCGCCTAATCTCTGGAAAGCTGCCGTTGCATCAGTGCGGACGCTACGGTCAGGATGAATCCGGCGCGCCAGACGGCGATACGACTGAGTGATTTGCGTTGTCGTTGCGTCTTGCTCCACTTCGAGAATCAAGTAGTAATCTTCTGTAGCGGACGTTGGCGCCATCTCTGCGCAAAGGTCGTTGTTCCGCTACCACAGAGGGAGAAGGAAGATTTTGGCCTTGATGTGGCAGCGTGCTGCGCAGTGTTTGCTTTTTCTTTCCCACTCGTCTTTGAGAAAGTAGTGGGTCCTTGGGTAAACAATTTCCAAGGAGCCCTCCCCTCAACTAGCGTTTAGCATGCTCATGAATTCCACGGCGCAGCCTCAGCACCGACAGATCCGATGGAGTCACCAGAACATCGCCGCTCGGGAACAGGGGTTTGCAGCAGCATGACCATTTTGACAGAGTAGACCACCACTGCGAGGACTCGCACGGCTATCACAACGTAGCTTGTTCTTTCGAGCTCAGCAAGGGTCAAACATAGCCTCTACCTCTCGGCCAGTAGACTCGCCACGAACCCAGCCCTCGATGCCCTCCGCCGCATCCCTCGCGCTGCTTAAATGCCTCTGAAAGAAGCCCTGCAACTGGCTCGGTGTGAAGGTATCATCGGGGACCTGCTGAGCAAACTCACTCGCCAACATCCTCAACTTCTCCATTGACACATGCTGATCCAAGCGATCCTCCATAGTGTCCTCGACCTGCATTCCGCTCAACAGCTCGGGAGAGAACATCCGCATGAACATCTGTTTTGCCGAAGCCTGGCTGATATTCCCGAGGAAGACTTTGAAGTCGACTCGTCCCGGACGAACCAAAGCAGGATCCAATTGCTCGGGTTTATTCGTCGTCATGATTACCAGCCTTCCTTCCTGCGATCCTACTCCATCCAGTACATTCAGTAGACCGGAAAGCGTCACATTCGATAGCGTACTAGACGTGTCGCTGCTGCTGTCCGTGAGATGGCGGTCCTGACGAGTCTCTCGACCTGACCACACTGCATCGATATCTTCCAGCAATACGATGCAGCGCGGCGGGATCTCCTGAAACATCTGCTCCAAGTCGGCGTCGTTGGCAATGCTGGGAACTTTCACTTCGTACAAATCGAGACCAAACTCGCCGGCGAGAGCGGTGCTGAGTGAGCTCTTTCCAGTTCCTGGTGGTCCGTAGAGGAGGTAACCTCGGCGATAGGGAATGCTGCGACTCTGATACAACTTCCTGGTGCGTGTATCCAAATAGCTCCTAATGTCATCAAGCAAGGCTCGCTTGACATTCTCGTCGAAGTGCACCGTCTCCAGACCACGGTGCGGTTTGCGATACTTTGGCTTCCACGACATGCCATAACGATCGCGGGAGTAGATGATTACGTAGAATTGCGCTTTTCTCTCGGCTTCCTCACGACAGGTTTGAACGAAATCACGAATCGGACTCGACGAACGACCCAAGCAACGAACGGTCAACTCCTCGCCGCCTATTCCATCATACATCGGATCGCTCATCGACGCATTGAAGCTTTCCATCGATCGTGAGACTGCGAATAACGAACTGCCGTGCCAGAACCACGCCGTCTCCCAATGAGGCAGATACTGGATCGATCGCTGGGCTTTCTTCAGTGAAGCACCTGGATCCGCATCCCTTCCGAGCTCCGTCCGGACGGTATGAAAGCGAAGACTTCGTGGCTGAATGACATTCTCGAGGACCCACGTACTGACGCTGCGATTGATTGGGTCGCCGGCCGGAACGGTTATCGATGCGATGAAGAAGCGCTGAATCCAGGTCGAGAGATGGCTTGCCGTGCTGTGGACGAAGTCCCAGGCTGACGGAAGAAGACTGGCCACGGCAAGAATGGAGCCATAGTGCGTGAAGTCGAGCTCGGAAAATCTTTCAATGAGTGTTGATCGCAGAAGAGCGAGGCTATGGAAGGGCCTGAGGGTTGTGGCTCCGCCGGCGTGGAATGACATCAAGAAGATTGTCGAAGCATTGGAACGAGCGCAAATGTATGCAGATGAAGCGAAGTCACGCAATGCGCCGGAAAAGGAGTGTAGAGATGATAAGTGTCGAGAATGCGAGGTTCAGGCTGTTCAGTTTCGTATCAATTTTCGAGGCGCAGACTTTTGGCAGCCAGCGTAGACTTTTGGCAAAGCAGTGCCCCTGGGTCTTCGACGACTCCATCTCAGATTCTTCACGATCTCGTGAGGCTCTGGATGACCGATTTCTGGCAAGCACTTGGACTTCGATTGGGACCCAGAAGTGGATATCGAACCGACGAGATCGCGTATAGTGAATGAGCCGGGTGAGCTCAGCTCCAATCCTCCTCGTCGAGCGAGAGAACACTTGTCAACATGGAATCGCCGCCAGTGAAAGCCTGTCTCTTCGACATGGACGGTCTGCTGCTCAATACCGAAGATCTCATCACTGTGTGCATCAACATCATCCTCCGAAAATATGGCAAGCAAGACCTGCCCTGGTCTCTGAAGGCACGTATTCAAGGCCGCTCCGCCGAGGCAAGCGACGAGATCCTGCAAGACTGGGCACAGCTACCCATCGACAAGGACGAGTACAAGCGGCACCAGAAGGCCCTCCACGATCGCATGTTTCCCACATCCGAGCCTCTTCCAGGTGTCGTCGAATTGTTGCGACGGCTGGATTCTACGTCCGGCGTCAGTCGAGCCCTGGCCACCAGCTCGACACAGGCCATCTTCAAAACAAAGACTGCCGGATGCAGGAGTCTATTCGACTGCTTCCCACATGAATGTCAGGTCCTGGGCGACGATCCGAGGGTGGAGCATCACAAGCCAGCTCCGGACATTTACCTTCAGGCGCTCGCTTGCGTCAATGACAGGCGGGAAACGGTAGATGGTCAGGACGCTGTGACTGCAGCGGAATGTCTGGTGCTCGAGGACTCCATTCAAGGTGTCGATGCGGGCAAGCGTGCGGGAATGCAAGTCCTTTGGGTTCCACATCGAGGCCTGCTACATGAGCTTCTGCAAGGAGATGTTGCTAACGATGATGTTCGGAAGCACTTTCAAGAAGTTTTCGGCCTGGATCCCAAGGTGCCAATTCGAGGGTTGAAAATTGAGGCATTGGCAGATCACATTCAGGAAGCCACACTTGGTTGGATCCGCATGCTCACCTCACTGGAGCACTTCCCGTATGCCTTGTATGGACTGTCGAATTGATTAGCCAGGCCGGCTACTAGTGCATGCGAGCATCCGATTCGAGTACTTGAGTTCCTTGCAGCTGGTCGGTCTGAAGCGTCACTCGTGTCATACACCGCCCTGTCGAAGTGTGAAAGATTCAATCGTGATCCCTATCCGCGACCTACCTCCGTGCTTCCGCTCAAATTGCAACACTCCAAACTAGACCAATCAGGCCCGCCTCGTGCGGTGCAAGTTGCATGGCAGCGTAGAGACACATTGCCGACAAGACCGTAAGGGCAACGATCCTGATGCATATCTCTCCAATTTTTCGCGCTGCCTTCACCGCACAGGTATCGCTCGGTCGGCCTTGATGGTGCAGTCCGAGCGGAAACACGGAGGTACGCATTCAGCTCTGTCGATTGAGTGTAGATCTGATCGAGTGGAGAATCGAGCACGCAAGTCCGCTCAAGCAGGCGTCAGCGACACCTTCACGCCATTCCGAGGAAATACAGTAATCGCAAGACTCTCCACCCACGGCCCATCATCTTCGCTCTTCAACATCAAGAACTCTTGCGCCATTCGGACGAGAACATACCCAGCTTCGGTGAGGGCATATTGCTGCCCTGTACAAATGCGAGGCCCACCATTGAAAGGTAGATACGCCCACTGAGGTCTGAGCTCTTTGTTCTCCCAACGCTCTGGACGGAAATCGTCAGCGTCAGGCCCGTATATGTCTTTGCGGCGATGCATGGCGTGTATGTTCCATGCGACGACACGACCCTTCGCAACGAATACTGACGAGCGACCATCGATGCCGCCGCCGTTGGGCAGGACCGTGTGACGGACTGCCTGTCGTTCGTTGCGAGGAATGACTGGATGGAGGCGGAGAGCTGTCGTTGTCAGCAGCTTGTCCGCTCGTAGGAAGACTTCACTTACATTCGTTCACGCAGCGTTGGACATATTTCAACTGCCGGAGTTCATCGTAGCTTGGAGGACGATCGCCCAGGAAAGCGACCTCTTTTCGGATCTTGTCCCAGATGGCTGGATTCTTGGCCAACATGAAGAAAAGATTCCCAAGGAGACTGGCAGTCGTATCTCGCCCGGCGAGTAACAAGCTCATGCATTCGTCCAGGACGACTTTCCGGCTAGTCGTGCGGACTGCCAGCTCGTGGGAGAAGATCCGCTTTGAAGAGTCATGTTCTGCTGTTGTTCCAGATCCGCTAGCCTTACGTATCGCCTCATCAACGAATTGGCCTGCGAAGTCTCGACAGGTGCGATACGATTTCTCTGCTTTGCGATCACGGTAGAACATGCTCAGTCGTCCAATCGTTCCTCGCACCAACATCGCCTGCTTGGCATACTCGAAAGCGCTTTCGAAGTCAGTTCCCGAGTGCTCGCCTCTCAGGGTACCAGCAGAACGACCGAAGAGAAAGTCACACGCAGAGTCAAGCGTGTAGCGATAAAACAGAGGCTGCAGATCCACGACTGTTTCCCCATCCCGCGGCAGAAGCGCCAACAGATCCTGAAACAAACTCTCCAACGAAGCCAGATCCGCGATTTGATCTCGAGCGAAGCCGGACCGTATCAAGGCGCGGGATCTTGCCCACGCCTCGCCGTCCGTGTCGAAGATGCTCTCGCCGAGGAGTGGTCGGAAAGCGTCCAAACGATATCCCACGGCATAGTCTTTGAACTGCAGGGAGAGCACCGTCTTGATGTTTTCCGGGTCTACAGTGACAATATGATGTCGCCCAAGTTCCGTCGCACTGAATGTGTGTCCGTATCGCTCGAAAACTTCGCAGCCGAAGTCAAGTAAGCGATGCTGTCGGATGGCACGAATGAGGTCAGGCAGGGTGTCGAGGCCCAGAATTATGCTCGTGCCGTAGGACTTTGGTGTGGGTTTGCATCCATGCGCTCGTGCGAATTGGCGGCAATCCAGGCGGTATCTTATATGCACCCACGTGGCATATCCTATGAGTGCCAGTGTGGTGCACAGAAGCAATGTTGTGTGTGGCGCCATGGAAGCTGAGGTTGGTACTGCTTCCGTGGTGGTTCGCTGTAGCAATGTCGGCGGCACTTCGCAAATACACAGTGCGTGGTGTGCTGATCGGAGCATATGTATGTGGTCAAAGAAGCGGTCAACGGCGCCGCTCGGGCAGCAGTCATCACGGAAGGATCCTCCTTCGATGCTCTGACTGGTGTTTCTGCGTCGCCGGGGCACGAGGAGCTAAGTCTCATCCGCTCATGACTAGAGTGGCAACCATCTTTCCCGGAATCCTGCGGTCCTGCAATGAAGCCAGATCAACTGTGTTGTGCGGTGAACATTCCGAGGATGTAACGGAACACTGGATCCCTTCTGGGCTTGAAGTCCCTTAGATGCATCGACAGCGAGAGCGATAGCCTTTGTAGTGTGATGTGGTCACACAAGGCGCGGGGTACGAAGGAACGCTCGACGCCGTAAAAAGAACGAATCAGCAAGAGCAAGTGCGTAGGACGTAGCTGAAGCTGTGAAGCTGGAGCCGGCCATCCCGGTCCGTAGCCCTCGAAATGGAGTTCGCACAAAAAGAGCAGACGTGCATCCAATCGCCGATAAATATGCTGGCCAATTCGAATCGTTATTCTTGCTGTATCAGAGGGCTGCAAGAAAAGAGAGTATGTCCTCCTCTGTCTCAAGGCAACAACTTCGCCGCCCAATTCTCCTCCACATGCCTATACGGATCCAGCGGAATCGGAATGCTCCCACTATACCCGACATCACCCTGCGCCTTCTGCAGCATAGCGGCCGTCCGCCCAACGATCTTCGCAATCCACCGATCATTCACCAGTCCCGTCACCAATCCACGCTTCATGCCATCCCTCGTACTGCTGTGCAGATCGCGCGCGAAGTCCTTGATCGCTTCCTTGGTCAATCCATCCTTCAAATTGTTGCGGATATTCTTCGCAAAGATCTTGGCGCCGGCCATGCCCTTGATGGACACATTGGACGCCTCGCTGACCGAGTCCACTGGTGATATGGGAGCGTCTTCCGAAGCTGTATCGGGACTTTCTACCTCATCGACGTCCTTCTCCACGATTTCCTTCTCCAGCTCGATGATTTTGGTAGCCTTCACCAGAGAGGCGACAAAGTTCAGCAGACTCTGGTCACAGCTGGCCGGTAGACTGCCATGAACGCTCATCGTGATGGACGTTTCATCCTTCTTCAGCGACTCGAGACTCCTCTCAGCTTGTACAGTCTTAGGCAGACCGTCCGCGTGAGCGACGTCCTCGGCTTGTTGCCGCTCGTCCTCGGCTGTCGGCGGCGGCGGAATGATATGTTCATGATGCGGAAGCAGAAATGATGGAATGGTAAAGGTCGCATCAACACCACCCAGTCTCACCACCGGCGATATCGTCCCTGATTGCGGAGCTGTGCGGTACGCAACGACCTCGTTGGCTTTGAGAAACGCCACAATGTCAAAGGACGTACTCCAGGGTACCTGGCCTAGCGCCTCGATGTCAGCCAGCTGGAAACAGAAGTTGGCGTCCTTCAGCCATTCGGAGAGTCGCCGCCAGAGTTTCCTTAGTTCCATGTTGTGCTCGGTGTGCCGCCTGAACACCTTTTGCTGTAGTAATGCCGATACCCAATGCCCGGATCCAGCGGCATTGATACTGGCTATACCGATAGGATGGAAATAGCTCAGCGGTGAAAGTAGTGCTCGGAGCAGGAAGGGTAGTCTATGCAAGAATCTCCGAGTCGATTCAGACGACATAGTCTGCAGCGTGGTGACCTTGACAGATCTCTTCGGAGGATGACTGATCGATGGCGCGGCGTGGAGCTCTGCACAGACTGCTGCGCGCAAGTCCTTCTCGTTGTCCAGCGTGTAGCCTTTATCGGTCGTTTTCGCCTTCTGCCGAACCGAAGCTCTCGATTGATAGATTGCACTGGTTGTGCGAATCTCGGTCATCAGCTCCTGATACTTCTTGTCGGCGAGCTCCTCGTCCGGCGATAGGGTCCGAACACCTTCGAAGCCTTTTTGTGGGGATGAGTCTGCCATGTAACTCACACCGCCTGTCAAGGACTCTCGAAGTTTTGGCCTGTCTCGGAGTCCAGCGGCTCCCATGGACGCTGCTCGGAGCAGAGGCGTGTCATCGATAAAGATGCTGTTTTCACTCATCGAATCGTCCACCGGGTCGTCCATCGCTCCGAATGTCATCTCTGCATTGCCTCCTTTGACATTGGCATACACGTCGCCAATGTCAATGCGGCGGAAGAAATTGACGGTGACCTCGTCAACATAGATCGCGAGCTCGATGTCATTCGCAAGTTTGATGCCTAAGATGGACGTCAGTAAAAGTCACTCGCAAGCCAGCATCCTACTGACCAACTTCGACACCATGCGCAACCAGTGACAAGCTGGAGAGTGAAAAGGTGACTGCGCGAATGACCATCAGACCATCCACGTCCGTGTCAATCTCCAGAGCGGGCAGGTTAAACAACGCAATCTTATCCCTAATGAAGTGCGATGGATATTCTCTGAGCATTTTCCGGAGAGTCCTTCGAGCCAGATCTGAAACTATTGGGAACTGCGACAGGCATGTGATGAAGAGGAGTGGCCAGCAAGCCAAGGAGAAGAAAATGTGCAGAAGCCATGATGTAGAGCAAACCGCGTATATCACGTTGAGCGTGGAGAGAACTGTCCAGAGAGGGATGTAGGGTAAGATCCTTTGGCCAGTCTCCCAGCCGTAGATCAGAAGCAGACTCTCGACCGCAGCTCCGGACCAGAACCACCGTCGTGCCCAGGCGAGAGAGGAGAATAGCAGAATCATAAGCGATGTAGTGAGGGCGGAGACAGCCATGCCGCCGAGCGTTCTTTTCGTCTTCTTGTCGTCGCCATGGCGTGGGACCGGCTTCCGCGGAATCATGATCGGATTGGGAGCCATGGTGATGGTGCAGGAGTGACAGCTTGTGGCGTGTTGTGATTATTGTTGGTCCATGCTGGCAAAGTGTTTGCGTGTTCTGTATTCCCACGCGCGTGTTGTTGCCGCTGATGTTTGCGAGATGCAGATGGAGTCGCACAAGACAAGAGCAACGGAAGTCCCTCCGAAGTCAACAAGGTTGATCGCCGCCCGCTTTTTCGACACGCAGGGACGTCATCGCACGACAGCGGAGATGGGTCCGGCGAACGCAGCGTGGGAGGCAAGGAGCTTGGGGTTTGCCAACTCGACTATTCGAAATGCCCTGATCGCTTAATCGTACACCACTTCAGTACGCGCCGAGCAACATGTATTGCTATTTAGCAACCTCTGTATCCTTAAACCTTGCTCACTCGAACCCGTCCTTCAACGCCCATGATTAGACTCGAATCAACCTCACCTCGAGCTTTGCCGTCTTCCTACCTGCTGACCTGCTGCTCACTTGAGAATCTCGTCCTCATTCGTCGCTCTGTCGTCCAAGGTCCCTCCTTGCCTAGGTAGCATCTCCTCTTTCCGTAAGACGCCATTCCGACCGATGGCCGCTTTCATTGCATGCACGCAGCGTTCCTGCACATGAACAGTGCCATCAGCATCGACGTCCTTGCCGTGACGTCTCGCAAGTAAGAGGAGATCTTTAGCCGACTGAATCTACCCTTCCTACATGCCTTTCCTATCCTGCTCCTTGCATGTCTTCCTCTCCATAATCTTGCTGTCCACGATTCCGATTGGCATTCTCGAGACCATGAAGCTCAGCGAGGGCGTGTCCGGACTCACCGTTATTCTCTCGACTTCTGCTCTGGCATCGGGACACGAACAGTACAATGCCGCTCGGAACGTCTCTCTTGACTGGCATGCTCCGGCTCAGTACTTTGTCAACAATCTCACCACCGCCATCGATGGAAGCGGCATCTATGGCTTCATCTTCAATGCAAGCCAAGGACCGCTGGACACCTACAACTGGTGCAACATGCCGCATGTCAACGCACAGACATACGTCCGGCCAAGTCAAGAATACAAGCTGGAGTACGTCGAGGTGATTCATCGTCACCACAAGCGCACGCCGTACGCCAGCAACACGTTCCCCGAAGAAGGGTATGCATGGAACTGCAGCGATGAAGGACTCTTCTTCGGAGGGAAGCCTCTCAATCCATGCGGTAACAATTCGGCTGCGACATATTGGTCGGTATACACGACAGACTCGAACCCATATCCACCGGTCGGCTTCAACGGAACATGCCAGTTCCCTCAAATTACTCGTGGAGGTCTCGACGATAGCCATCAGCACGGCGTAGACCTCAAGGCCGTGTATGGAGACATGCTTGGGTTCCTTCCCGATGACTATGATCCAACGTCCCTATCTTACCGAGTGACCAACAATGTCATCACGTCGCAAGTCGCAAGCATGCTCATTGCTGGCATGTATCCCTCGCGAAAGAATTGCGATACTCCGCTACTCATCCAGCCGGACAGCATCGACTCGCTCGAGCCGAACTATCCTTGCACTGCAGCTACGGCACTCTTCAGCGAGTACGCTCCTGGCAGCACGTCTCCAGCCTGGACCCAGCATCTCAACGCCTCAGCTGGACTGTTTGCCCGTCTCGACGCTCTGTCAGGAGTTAGTCCGAACTCCACGGACTGGCACAAGAGCTGGGACCACTATTTCGACAATCTCTCTGCGAGACTATGCCACGGCAAACCTCTGCCATGCAACATCGTCAACACGACGAACTGTGTCAGTATGGCGGAGGCAGAAGAGGTGTTCCGTCTCGGCGAATACGAGTACAGCTTCATCTACCGCGACTCACCACAATCACTCCCCGCCAGCGTAGGAAGCTATGGCATCTTCGTGGCTGAATTGGCGCAGAACTTGCGCCATGCCATGGGAGAGGAAGCTCCTTCCACAGGGGATTGCAAAGTGAAGTACCGCCACAACGTTGCTCATGATGGATCGATCTCACGCTTGCTGTCGATATTGCAGCTGGCAAGGATGGTGTGGCCGGGCATGGGTGCCGAGGTCGTGTTCGAACTGTACAGCAAAGCAGGAGTGTACTTTCTGCGCGTGCTTTGGGGAGGACGAGTTCTTCGATCAAGCCATCCGGCCTTTGGCCAGATGGACATGGTTCCCGTGGCACAGTTCCTGGCGTACATCGATGGCCTCGTAGGTGTCAAGGCAAGAAAGGTACCCGAGTTGTGTCAGACACCGCGGTGTGAGCGGACGGGAGAAGGGTGTGCATAGACAGCAGTGAAGATACTCCATTCTTATCAGCAAGACACTTCACGAGCGGGAGTAGGTCACTCAACATCTTCTCACAAGTCCAAGTAACTTGCTAGAACACGATGTCAATGTCTCAATTCAAAAGGTCAGACTTTCGTCACCTTTGAAGCTCACCCGGCGGTAAAGGCCGGAGTTTGTGAGAAGCCCACGCTAAGCTTCTTCAGGCTTGCAAGGGGGCCCGAGCGTCCGTTCTCCAGATCTCCAGTGTTGATGGAAGCTCGAGTGTTTTGTTTCCGATTCACGACACCCTTCACCTCTCCCGGCCCCCAACAACATCGACATCGTCGCGGCCGACTCCTCCCTGGCGACGGCCATTCGAACCTCACATTTTGCGCGTCATGTCGAACGCCGAGGACCCCGAGTCAGGTACGGACCGCCTCACGAGATCTACCGCGCGAAACCCGAGACGACGCCAGCGGCAGAGCGACAACGACACTCTCAAGACATCCGCACCTCAGCGTAAACGGAGCAAGTTGAGCGAAGACGTCTTTCAACCGCGCGCATCGACAGAACAGATCCTGATAACCGATGCGCTGCAGCCAGCCGCGAACGAGGCACCCCAGACCAACGGCCATCACAACCATCTTCCGCAGCATGTAACGGCGAGCGGCCGACAAAGGAGGGCATCATCAGTGGATATGGAGATCGCAGTTCGCGGAAAGAAGCCAGCATCGAAGCGGGCGATGCGCGGCGATGGCGCGACGGTCCTCACTCAAAACAAGTGCTACAGCGCGCGTCTGCTGCCTAGCACACCGAAGGAGCTGAGAAAAGAGGGCGTGGATTATCGCGGTAGCATCGACCCGACTGGACATGCTCTGGCCATCACACACGATAAAGCGACCGTATGGGAGTACAACGGACACACGGCCGGCAATGCGAAAGTCTTCGACCTCCCATTTCCATCTCGGATCGGCGAACCCTTACCCTTCGGCGCACTGGTAGCGAGTGGTGTGAGCAATACGGATGTGGGCTTGGTGGTGATCTCAGCGACGTCGGGAAAGGTGTTCTTCTATGAGTCGATCGACCGTACCGCATCGCTGGGCCTCTTCCAGGATCGGAAGTCATCTGTTCAAGGTGACATCGGGCTATACTCTGGTGAGCGGGTAGCAGATGTCGTCCCGGCGGAGCACGCTGGTCTCATGGTTGTCTTGGATTCCGGACGCATAGCCCATCTGACTTTGAGGGATCCTCAGGGGAAAGCAAGAGTGGTAGTCAACTTCTTGCGCGCTTCGGACTCCCGCTCCGGTGGCATCTTCGGCAGCATCAAAGGTTACCTGGCAGGCGCCTTCAAGAAGGATCTCGCGGCTGTCCGCACTCGGCCGTCGAAAATCCGCGGACAAATGCAGGCTGTTTCGCTCACAGAGGGAGGAGAAGTAGTCACCTGGGAAGTGGATTGGACTGGTCGATCTGAATGCAAAGGCACCGTGGTGATCAGAGAGAAGCTCCTGGAGGAGCTGAAATTATTGGCTATACCTGAACTCGAGGGACGATTGAGCAATCTGGCAGCCCTAGACTTTGCTCTGTTGGACAATCCGATCGCTGCCCATGGTCTCGAATTGGCGAAACTGGACGATGTTGCGGATCAACCGCTGCATATGGCCGTCCTGCTGCGAGTCGGCGGCGCGGATATGTACGACTACGCGGTGGCTGCGCTGACCCTGACCGGATCTCACGCTGACGTGCATCAAATCACGTACATCACAAAATACCAATCAAAGGGAGGAAGAACACCAACCACCAGACCCAGACTGGTGGTACCAAAACCCGAGCACACCATCTTTGTCACCTTTGAAGATGCCACAGTCATGCTTCCTGCCAGACTACCGCCCACTGAGGGGCCCGAAGCCCAGCTGGTCACTGCTGATGTGCCGAAGGAACCTTATGAGGAGGCCCTATACCTCAGGCCCAGCAGAGGTCTCGTCTTTCAATCCTGCTTCGCAGAGAATTCCAAAGGCAGCAGCCATGCTACATGCGTCGCATTTGTGAAGAATGGAGGCTTGGTCCGAATATCCTCTGCGGACGTGCACAAAATTGCTGAAGGACCGACCATCTCAGCGAAGACTCGGATCGAGAATGCTGTCTTCTTCGGCATCCTGTCGGACAACATCTTGGACTTCACCCGGATCATCGATGCGAAGCATTCGGTCGTTGACGTAGAGAATGCTGCTTTGCAGGTTAGTGACGAGATTGTACGTGCGGCAACGCCATACACCACCTTCATTTCACCCAATCCAACCTCAATGGAGCAGCATCTCGTCTCCAAGGCACGCGCACTTCAGGCCTTGGCCGGACACATTCGCACATCATACCCAGCAATTCCGCGACAGACCATGTGGCGATTGCTTTTCGATGCGGAGCATGTTGCTGCTGGACAAGAACTTTGGACTGCGTTCGAAGAGCATGTTGCCGACTCCTTCGACGGTAAGCGCAAAGCTACCATTCTTGATGAAGTATGCACGTGGTTCACGCAAGATCACTTCGCTCAGCGCTCCGATCTGGCCAACGAGGATCCCGTGCGAAAATTCTTCATCGGCGGACTGCATCATCTGGAACCCCTTCTGAATCATGTCAAGCTCTGCGTTGCCGGCCTCAAGCAGGACGATAAACCCCCGAAGCACATTCTTCGAATCGTCATCCAGGCGAATGATCTATGGATCCGGTCTCTGGGCACAGCTTTCACCTTCCGTGGTCGCAATGCCTCCGATTATGGAATCCTTCCAGACCTTCTCGAAGATGGCGTTCTGGTCGAGACCACGGAATACGTCGATCTTCCCGAATTCTGGACATCAGTCGCAAGACTAACTGAAAATACCGTGGCCATTGCGAGACTCTCTCGCTTCATCGCCAACAGATACTACGAGACTGGCGATCAAGAGGCAGTGGTGGAACAAATGGCAGGCGAACTTGCACAATTTAATCCCAGCATACTGCAACTCTACTGTCAACTGTCCGAGGAGTCAATCAATTGGCGTGCGTCTCGGCCATCTCAAAAGGAACGAGACTATGCTGAGAGTCTTCGTGAGCATTACGACTCTGTTCGATACTCGCAGTTGCGCAGTCTTGCGGATGTCGGCCAAGCAGAAGCCGGTATGCGGTTGGCAGAGAAGTACAACGATATGAACACCCTGACTGATCTCGTCATTGCCGAGGATCAATATCTTATCGAGACCGCGGAGAAGACTCAAATCACGACAGACCGGCAGTTCATTCTCAATGCCCGGACGGAGATCCAGGCCAAGATATTGACATACTTTGAGCGATATGGCGAAGCGTGGGCCACGCCCTTCTTCGACAAGATGTTCTCAGACGGTGCGACCGGTGCCAAACTCGACCAAGCGCAGAAAACATGGAAGTCCGCTGTCACCAAGTATCTTCGTGCGGATTCTCGACGAGCGAAGCTTTGCTGGATCAACGATGTGATGGAAGCGTCGGACTTTGAACACGCTGGCAAAGCCCTGGCCGACACCGCAACCGAACAAGAGAACAAGTTGTGGGCGAAGAAGGTCGAGCTCTCCATGTCCAGGCTCGCACTCATGGCCGCGGAGGAAGATGCTGCGACCACGAGACTCGCCAACGGCGGTCCTGTCCAGCATTCCAATCCTGCAACGAAAGACTTGCAGATCGTCAAGGCGCAGGAGAAGCTCTACGACCACATCCACGGCACCATCATCGGATCACTTGACCGCGAAGCCGAGACCATAAATTGCATGCTCAAGTTTGGCACGCACATATCGGACATGATCGCGTTGCGTCAACTGCTGGAGAATGGTCTGAACATGATCATTGACCACACGGTTCTCTCGATCGAGCAGCTGATTGACGTCCTCACGTTGATCGACATCCACCCGGATCTTTCAGATGACGACGACAGCATCCGCGGCGGCGAATTCGTCCTGGCATTGTCTGCCCTCGACGCAGCGGCACCTTCTTTGCCCTCAGATCGCTTCGAGACTCTGCTCCAGCTCATCTGGAAGCGATGCTACATCTACGACGACTGGACACAGTTCAAACTGTCCGGCAAGCAGAGCGACGCGGACCGAACAGCCACCCTTCACAGCACAATTCTGTGGTCCACGCTCCGCCAGGCTCTCGATGCACACCTCTTCGACTCCGACTCTAGCCGACTCCGAATCCTCGCGCCCAGCGACTGTCTGGGCTCCGCGTGTCTACCAGAAGATTTCAGCTACCGCTTTCCGGACGAGGAGCTCCTAATGCCCATCCTCCACGACTGCAAGATCCAAGACGAGATCCTCCAGAGCTTCGTGGCGGATCGTCGACTAGATGAGATTGCGGCAGATTGCTTGCGAGACGCGCAGACTCAGATGGAGGGTCAGCGTGCAGCGGGCAAGAAGACTGCGAGGGAGTTGCAGGAGGTGGATGTCGAGGCGGAGAAGAGCGTTTTGGAGAATGGGAATGGACATGGGCATTTGAATGGATATGGAGATGCGAATGGGTACGCGAATGGGCAGTATGCGGATGCGGGCGCTGATGAGGATATGTTTTGAAAGCATGTGGAGGAAGGGTGGGCGGAGTTCTTAACCGGAGCCACAGGAGACCACAAGTGGTAGGGATTTGGTATGCATGCCCCTGGATGGTTTGTGGGCGGGCCGAACTTGCTCGCGCATGTCCTAATAGCACAGAGTGGCTGAATATGAGTTGGAGCTAGCACTGTAACGAAGAGAGAGGTAGCGGCCATTGCCTAACCAAAGCGTAATTCGGCGGAAGGTATTTCCCATGGTGTACAAAACAGCCGAACCCAAAGATACCTCGCTCAATGCACCAGTCATGCATGTCAGGGCATATTAGTAAGAGAACGAGACTGGCTGAACATTCTTGATCTTCTTCTTCTCCGTCTTTCTTCTCTGATCGATTCACTGGGAAGACGCAGTCCTCCGCTACACTGCTTTTCATCATGCAATCATCACACACACCACCGCAACGCCTCGCTTGAAACGACCCACCACTTTTCAGAAAAGTCTGCATCGCCTCGCTCAACCACCCACCCACCCTCCCCTCTCTACGAGGTCTGCAACGCAGCCTGCCTCACCCCCTCCGTAACCTCCTCAACCGCATCCCCCTCCACAGTCAACTTCTCCGCCCCATCCTTCTCCACCGCCTCCACACTCTTCTCTCCAGCACCATCCTTCCCTCCCGCCCGCTCCGCCGCCTTCTTCGCCTTCTTCCTCTCCTTCTCCGCCTTCTTCGCCGCCTTCTTCTTCGCCTCCTCCTCCTTTGCCTTTTTCAATTCGCTCCCGCCAAACATCTCCTTCCACTCCGCTTCCTTCTCCGGTTTAATCGTCTTGAAAAGATGCGCTGCTTTGCCGATCTTGTGGCCTGCGGGGATGGAGTCTGCTTGCCACTCGTCGGGGATGATGAGCAGTTCTGCTTGGAGTTGGGTGAGGATGTTCCGCGATGTGGCGGGGAGGTAAGGCGCGATGACGGAAGCGAGGAGGTGAACGTGGTTGACGGCGAGGTTGACGACGGCGTCGCAGCGGGAGCGCTCGGATTGGAAGAGGGCGTTGTCGAGACGGTTGTCTTGCAAGAGTTTGTTGCCGAGGGAGGAGATTTCGCGCGCGCAGACGAGGCCGGATTTCAGGTGCACGGCGTCCATTTCTTCGCGGTATTGTTTGAGTTTGTCGTTGACGTCTTTGATGTGCGTTTGAATGGATTTGGCGGTCTCGCTGGTAGGGTCAAGTTCTGGCGCGGCCGGGATGGTGGAGTCGTAGTTGGGAGAGTTGACGTATTTGAGGATGCGGTTGACAAAGTTGCCGAAGTTGTTGACGAGCTCGTTGTTGTTGGCCGCGATGAAGCCATCCCATTCGAACTCCGTGTCGCTGGTCTCGGGTCGGCGGAGGAGGAGGAAGTATCGCCAGACGTCGGGAGCAATGCCGGTCTCTTTCGCGCTGGTGCCAAAGACGCCGACTCCACGAGACTTGCTGAACTTTCCGCGCTCGTAGTTGAGGTATTCGGTCGTGCTGAGGGTATTGAGCATAGTCCACTTGTCGCCGGTGCCGAGTTGTGAGCATGGGAAGACGACCGTGTGGAATGGCACGTTGTCCTTGCCCATGAATTGGTACAATTCGACATTTTCCGGATTTCTCCACCACTGCTCCCAGTGCTCGGTGTAATTCGCAGTAATCGAAACGTATCCAATGCAAGCGTCAAACCAGACGTACAACACCTTCTGATCGTATCCTTCCAACGGCACTGCGGTCCCCCATTTCAGATCACGAGTGATACCGCGCGGCTTCAACCCCTCCTTGATCCACGCATTGGTAATGTTCACACCATTGTCACTCCACGCACCCTTCTCATGGCTCTTTCTGTTCCACTCTGCCACTTGGTCCTGCAGCTTGTCCAACAGGATGAAGACGTGCTTCGTCTCTCTCGGTTCTGGCGTCGCACCGTCCAGCTTGCACCGAGGCTTGATCAACTCCAGCGGATCTAGCAGGTGCCCACACTTGTCGCATTGATCTCCTCTTGCGTCGTTGTATCCACACAATGGGCACTCTCCTTCCACAAAGCGGTCTGCCAGGAAACCATTGTGCTTGGTGCAGTAAGGCTGGGTCGTCGTTCGCTCCTCGAGATATCCATTCTTGTACAACTTCAAAAAGATGTCCTGCGCAATGTCCGTCTGTTGTTGGGTCGGCGTGCGTCCGAAGTGGTCAAAGTCAATCTCGAACCAGTCGTAGACTTCCTTGTGAAGCTTGTTGTACTTGTCGCAGAGCTCTTGTGGAGTGATCCCTTCCTCGATTGCCTTGGTCTCAGTCGCTGTGCCGTATTCGTCTGTGCCGCAGATGAATAGCGTGGGAAGACCTCGTGCTTTGCTGTAGCGGGAGAAGACGTCGGCGGAGAGCACACTGCCAATCACGTTTCCGAGATGAGGGACATTGTTGACGTATGGCAGTGCGGAAGTGATCAACACGTTCTTCTTGCCCTCCACCGGCAGGATTATCTCCTTCTTTGCGCCGTTCATGATTATTCGTCCAAGGTCTTCCGCGCGAGAAGCTGGCTTCGGTGGGCGTAGAGTGCCCTGGGTGGTGAGGACGTGGTACTCGTTGGGTTTCAACTTTCGTCGAGGGCAATGCGATTTTCGAGACTGAAGAATTTGATCAAGTCCTTGTTGCCGTGATGTCGAAGGAGAGGAAGTGGTGTGAAAAGGAATGGTGGTGGTGTTTCTGATTTCACAAAAACTGCCCCTCCAAATCTCAAGCGATGACTGTTCAGCCCTGTGGAGACGGGAAGCTTTTGTGCCTGCCACCAACCATGACTCGTCTCAATATATATGAACTGAACACGCAGGAATATCGCACAACAACGGTATTTATACCGCAGAACTGAACTTCGCGCAGTCGCTGCTTGCGCTTCTTCACGTCTGCGCCCCGAGAACTTAAGCGCATTGTGTTGCTTGCGCTTCTTGATGTCTGCGCTCACAATTTCACAGCGCATCGTTGTTTAAGCGCAAACAACGGGCAGCGCAACATCGTTTCGAGCGCATTGTTGCACGTAACGTTGAGTTCTCTTGACGCATTAAATTCGGTATTTATCACATTGCGTATTCCAGAGTTTTGCGACCGTCTTACAACCGCTTACCAGACCCCCCAGATCCTATAAGGTTCCTCGTCGCGCCTGAAGTGGAGGTAGAGCGGATTGTCGCCAGCAGGACATGTGCACGGTTGGACGAGATGGCCCTGGGCACCTCGTTCCTCGAGAGCAGCGGCGTCGGCGGCCATGGCATCGGTGATGAGAGGTGTGGCCAGAGCTGTGGCCGTGAGGAGACCAATGGCGAGAGTGAGGAGCTCATGTCTGAATGTGGAGCGTTGGAAGTGTTGTTCCTGATGAGTGTGGAGATTCTTGAGTGTCGGCGAGCGGTCAGAGAGTTGAGAGCGGAGAGGAAGAAACGGGAAGAGCGCTGGGTCTTTATGGCGCATCGTTCAGCAACGCGGATGTGAATCGGGTGGCCAGGTTGGGATAGGCAGTGACCGAATACACGAGGCTGTGGCAACGCAACGCTTACTGTTGGGAAGTCAATCGACGTTCTCTTTGGTTAGGCATGAATCGATTGTGGTGTCTGTATTGGCCGGGAGCGTCGGAGGCCCGTACAAGGACCGTCCAGTCCTGTGGTTCATGGTTCATGGACAGGACCTGTACGGAGATGAGTTCTCCGCACAGGCAGACCGGGTTGAGAGCAGAACATCTATCTATTTACAGATTCTGGACCAAAAGCATGAAGCAATGCCTGTACCCTGGAGACAATGCCGACATGTCCGGTCCAATGCAGAATCGAGATAGAGTCGAGACATCGTCGATACCTGCCCCAAATGGGCACCGATTGAGTTTCCAGCGTCAGCACTCATGCTACTCACCGTCCTACGCTCGCGTTTTGCAGGGTAGTAGCATGTCAATCACGCCATGACACTGACACCGCCACGACTGAGCACGCCTGTTAGTGCAGTCAGTGTCAATACATAACAATCGCTGGCTGTCCTTCCACTTCTCAATCCTCAAGCCTTCTTTCTTCTTCAAACAGGAGGACAACATAACCACTCTCCATCCTCCATCCTCGATCCAAAATGCAGATCCCTATCGCAGGAGTGATCCTCTCTAGCCTTGGCATAGTCCAGGCCTACTCAGTCTTCGAGATCGTCTTCCACTCTGGACCGGATTGCACGGGACAATCATACAGAATGACCGGAAACGGACCCCTTGCCTGCGGAAAGCCAGCAGGCACGCCGAATTCCTTCGACGCCAAAAGCGTTTACATCAACCAGAAGAAGGCCTGTAACGTTTACATCTACACCGACAACAATCAGCAGTGCCTTTACGACGAGCCAACTACGCAGACTCCTTACACAAAGCAAGGACCCTATGCGGGACCGTCCGAGGGGTGTTTCGAGTAAGTACAAACAGTTGTTTTACGATTCGCAGTGTATCTAATCTGTCGAATAGATTGCGCGGGAACAAGGTCGGCAAATGGAAGATTGCGAGCGTCCAGTGTGGACCGATATGATGAGGCCAGATGAGAAGTACCTCGAGTACTTGCAAGACGGGCGTGGCAAGGTCGGGGTCGGACTCGGTGTACACCTCACTTTCCGCAACGGAGCGCCGGCCTCTCCTTGCAGGGCAGTATTATAGGAGAAGCATGTTCGGGTTTTGACTGTTCGTTCACGTCCTTGGTCCTCGTAATCGGCGTCATCATAAATTCTGCTGATTGCTCTTCCTCTTCTCCAACTCTTCCTTTCTTCATCGGACTGTACACGAATCTCCACTCGTGAGGTGTCCACAGCACAACGCCCTGCAAACATGGACCTTCATCGAATGAGAGACGTCTCACCCAGGCGAAATCGAGTGACATTTGCATCAACTACCTTGTCCGAGATAACAATTCTCACTCTGTGAGCAAATAGTCGCAAAGTGAAAACCGGAACTAATTCTATCTTATGTGGATCAGAACCGCTCTGGGCAAAAGGGAAAAGTGCCTAGAGAGTCTAAGCTAGTTTCTATACTCTTATATAAGGATGTTATTATCTTTTAGGTAAGGAAATATAAGACTCCTTCTGCTTTATCCGGTATTAAATATCCTATAGTAGAATCCCCTCTAGCCCTTCTACAGACCGGTTTCTATATATATATACGCTTTCTACCCCCGAAACTAACTAAAAACTATGCTAAATACGTCCGGTCGACCTAGTACGCCTTACCCTAGTAGCGAGCTTGCTATATACGCTAACTCCGACTTCCGCTCTATTTTTAACGCAACCTCTACGCCTCGTAACGAGACTTTAAGTCTGTCTTCTTTAGTAGCCTTATTCTAATTATCGTCCCCCGAGAGCAAAATACTAGACCCTAACAAAACCCTCTAGTTCTTTACTATCTATTAGTAGCGGAAGCTTAGGTATTAGAGTAAGCGTAACAACGTTCTCTATTAGTTACGTAACTACTACTTATTAGTACCTAAGTTTGTCGAGTCTTAGATCGTTAAGGATAGCCGGAAGGCTACGAAGGTATAGTTATTATTAATTAAAGAGAGGATTCGAGTTGCGGGTTAGTAGTTTAAAAAGCTCTAGGGAAAGAGCGTAATTAAGAAGGAGCTTAATATATTAATAAAATATATTCCTATACTTAGAAGGTTTAGCGGCCCTAAGCTCTTAAGCTAGGCTAAAGGTAGCAAGCCTACTTCTTTAGGGTAGTATATCTACCGGAGGCTGCCTCTACTACTTAGGGGGTAATATCTATAGTATCGGGTATTACTTCGGGGCAAATAGAGGGTAGTTAATTAGAATAGTCCGGTCTAGCTAGTTAATCCTCGCAGCTCTCGTAAGAGCGCAGAGCGTAGAGTGCTAGATATGCTCGTAGGACAGGGCTTTATATCTAGCTATT
>AFIR01000279.1:0-58572 GCA_000223685.2 Zymoseptoria pseudotritici STIR04_4.3.1
GCGCACTATCTTTAAGTATTGCTTCCGCTTCGCAGTCTGCGAATGTTTAAAAGTGTTCCTTCCTCCTCGCAATCCGCAAGCGTTCGAAATAGCACGCAATATCGCAAAGACATAGTAATATAGCTACTCCTCGCTATCTGCGAAGTTTATATCTGCTATATATACTATAGAATTCCTAAAGCCGGTCCTGCCTAGAATCTATTATAATGCTACTGCTCGCTTTCTGCGAGTCCCGTAGTAGTTTGCGTAGTTACCGTTCTAGACGGCGCCTAGGATAGGGAAGGGAATACCGTTACAGTTAACGCTGCGAATCGGAGGAAGGATATAGGTTATACCGATTTGTATACCGTAACGAAGGGTCTCCCCTATCTCTATAATCTTCGTGCGGAAGAGGAACTGCTTATAGTCCGCGATAGTAGTAATAGTAGCGGGCATCGGGGGAGCTCGACTAACGCTGTACTTTGCGTAGTACGCGATAATCTGCCTGCAAGTGTGTTAGCATATGCGCAATTTGCAATAAAAAAATCTGCTATCGCAGTCTGCGAATATATACCGCTTCTATTAGTCGGTCGACGCAAACTACGCACGAAGAGGGGGAAGGGAAGAGAAGGTAGCTCGCTCGGTGCGAGGCTTAAAAGTCGGATAGTAGTAGAAGAAGAAGTTTAGGTTTAAAGCAGAAGAAAAAATTATATTATTGCGCTACAAGCGCACAGACCTACTAATTGTAAGTTACGCACGTATTTACCGGTTCTTTCTTATCTAATTGTCGTAGATTGCGCTAGTATTATTACAGAAAGAGCTCGCATTATGCGCATATACAAACATTTACCTATAATAAGCACGCTGTTATATGTTAATAGACAATAATACATTACGCCTGCGTAGCTAACAAACTAATAATGCAGATCCGGGAAAGGTGTAATTCGCTAGCTCGCCACTGGTTCGACGACTTCTCCCCTGGTCGGCAGTATCAAGCCGGGACAAGGACAATGAGGGGCGAGTCGAGCATCGAGTCCAATCTATCCTCTCACGTTATCCCGACAATTGATACGATGTGCTTGTTCACCGCCGAATCATCCTCAAGGTTGTTCTCTTCCCATTCTCACACCCCTGTACCAAAGGGTCCAATCAAGCTTTTTCGAGATCGCCCAAATCGCCGTCCCGATATAACTTCAACGTTTCCATTCAACTTCATCTCCAACGTCAAAAGTCAAAGACACATCCCCATCAATAGACATTGCTCGCGCTCATCAAACGGCGCCATGTCCTCGCAAGAACTACCAAAACACGCAGCAGATCAGCCTCGAGAAACCAAAGACGAAAACAATCAAGACACCACAGCACCCACAGACGACGATAACCAGAAAGAAGAGGGACAAATGCTCCCCCCACCCCTCCCAGCATCATCATCAAACCTCCCCAGCAGCGACCCAACCCCAGCCTCAGACGAAGCCAACATCCCATCCTCACCCCCCAAACCCTCCTCCTCAGAAACCAAATTGAAACCACCACCACCAACAAACCCCGCCCTCCTCGCCGCCCAAGCCACCCTCTCAACCCTCCAAACCGAACGCCAATCCCTCGTCAACTCCATGCCCCTCCCATCAGGCCTGCAGATGCCGTCCGAATGGTCCGACGAGAAGAAATCCGAAGAAGCATTCAAGTCCGCCAACGCCATCATCAAGAACCACATCGATTTGCTGCATCGATATAATGAAATCAAGGACGTGGGAATGGGATTGGCGGGATTGGTGGCGGAGAAGAGGGGAGTGAGGGTCAAGGTGTTGATGGAGGAGGTGGGGTTGGATGAGAAGGATTGAGGAATGGGAGAGTGGGGAGGGTGGAAGGGTGGAAGGGGTGGTGTGGCTTTTTGTTGCGGTTCAGCGATGGTGTCTCGGGAAAAGGATTTTCAAAAGGGGGAGTTCATGGGAAACTGGCGCTCATTTGTGATGTACGAGCGCTGCGGATTGAGAAGGGTTGAGGTGACTTTCTCCGAGTCCGCTGCAGTGTATGTTCGTCGTTGGCTGGTCGTACCAAAGTCGCACTGTGCCAGCGACGTTTCGAATCAGCTTCTGCAAGATAATACCAGTATTCGCTCACGTTGGACTTCAGAGAGAACCGCAGCAAGAAGATCAAGACCCACGCAATGTCCTCGCAAGGTCAACCTCAGTACTGGGTTTGCATTGGAGAGCTGCTCATCGTGTGGTATCTGCTGCAATATGCCTTTCGACCAAAAGCGAGTTCTTGCAGCTATTGCACTACCAGCCCACTTATACGGACGACTGATAGACGAATAGCTGCAACAATTCACTCTGCGCATGCCTTCTCCTCGGCATGTATCTTCCTTCCACTCGCATTCATCCCATGGTATCGTAACATGCGCCCCTTTTGCCTGCCCACGCCGGCCGCTATTGTATACACCACCACATTCCTTCGCCCAAAATCATAAGAACGCCGTGCTGATGCTCATGACCTCCTGCCCGTCGTTGAAATGCAAAATGAAACTCGAGCTTAGCACCATCACCCGTCATCCTGATCCGCCCGGGCTATCCTTTGGATACCACTCCCTCCTCCACGGTTCATGCAAAGCTGACTGCGCGGACGGCGGTCGACTCGTCTGAATCGGAGGTAATCGAAACGCAGACTCTCCGTTCGACGAAGCATTCCTCGAATCATAATACCCCTGTTGATGCTGCTGCTGAGATATCGGTGGCGGCGCAGGACTCGCCGAGGAAGGTCCCGGTCTCAATGAAAAAGGCTGAAACGCCGGTGCAAGCGACGAGTTGGAGGCTGTTCCTCCTCCTCCTCCACTTCCGCCTCCACCGCTGCCGCCTCCTGCGTTGGATCCGGTCGGCCGAGGAAGCTGCGGAGAAAATCCCCAAGAGGGCGAGACGGGCGTTGGATGGGACTGCTGCTGGTGGTGGGTTGTGATGCGGGTTGGGGGTTGCGAAGGGTTACCCATAGTGATGGTCGAGGCTGCTCCGCCGCCTCCTCCGCTCGCACCATTTCCCATCCCTCCTCCTGCGTGGGAGAAGCCGGGGGGAGGCGGTAGAGGTGATGAGGAGCCGCTGTGGATGGAAGAACGGTTGTTGAGGTGTGAGAACGAGTTTGCATGGAAGAAGTCGTGTCCTTGGCGGGAGGAGGAAAGAGGTCGGGTTGGATTTGCGGCGGCGGCTGTGCTGTTTGTTGCTGTGTTGTAGTTACTTGACGGCCTAAAGCTGTCAGTACCTTGCGGTGCCACGGCGGAGTTGGAGCGGTAACGGGGATCAGGGAGGGTAGTGGAGGGACTGCGAAAAGAAGTACCGGGTGGTGGGTTTGGATGCGTACTCGTCGTTTGTCTCTTGGCCGGTCGTGGCGGTTCATCTTCATCGTCGGAGAAAGTGAGGTCGATAATCGCACTTCCTGGACGCTTGTTCCCCGCGGATTGTAGCGATGGCGCTGCTGATGGGCCGCGGGATGAGAGAGGAGGAGTGTTGAAAGCGCCACTCGGTGAGAATATGCCTGGTGTACCACTGCCTTGCACCGCCTTCACCAGACCATTCGGGGGCTTGGTCTCCTCATCGGAGAGCTCAATAAGATCGTCGTCAAAGTCATCATCGTATGATGCTCTGTTTGCTTTGCTTGAGGCTCCGTTCTGAGGAACATCCTCCTCCTCCTTGATGACCTTCCACTCCCCGTTCGGCTCAATGTCCACCTTCTCGATCGAAGTGGGAGTACGTTGAAGAATATCCTCAAAGTACTTGTCGACACACAGCGACTCGAATGTGACGGACTTGTTGCATACCACACACTGCCATTGTGGAGCTTGCTCCTGCAGCTGCAAGAACATCTCGCCATCAAAGCATTGGTTGTGTGTGCAGACGCTCGATCGGATGGGCAGCTTGATCCTCAAGGTGGACGTTGGATCCTTCAGAGACATCCTCACCGAAGTGGCCGATATGTCATCGTCCTTGCTGGCTCGATTCATCTCATCAATCACTCTCTGCTTTGAGATGATGCCACCCACTTTGCCACTCCTCAATCGCTCCACAAGAACCTCCACCGATACCATCTTGACCATGTGTACGACAACCGCAAAGCGATTCTTCGTCAGCGCATATGTTATAGACAGCTGATTCTGATACCCTTGCGCTTTCCGGACCTTGTCGGTGATATCGGTCGGCTTCGTCGTTCCCGGCTTGTTTTTCAAGCCTTTGAAATTGTGCTTCACGTCATCACCATTAATTTTGACTTCGAGCTGATTTGGGAACGCGACGTCGACGGACACGTAAGGCGACATATTTCCGCTCATGCCGCAGAAGAGCATCAGTCGCATGGAGGGATCGTCCTTGAGAGTTTTGACATGGTCGGGGCTTAGTGCGAGTATGGCGCGCACGGTGTGGCGATTCTGCGGCATGTCTGTTTCTGTATTAGTATGCGTAAGCGTGCCTCTGATTGAAGGGTAAAGAGAGAAATGTAGGTACCAGGTAGTTCATGCCGTGGCATCACCGTGTCTATGACATCGTAGAACGGGCTCGATTTGAAGTCTGAGAGGAACAGGTCAGATTTTGTGTGGCTGGCGTGACATTTTTTCGGATGCTCACATTTCGCTCGTGGTAATTGCTGCTGTGGTCGCGCATAGTCGTTGTTACCGTACGGCGCGTATGCACCGCCGTTCACCATTGAGGAGGCCGTCGAATTGTTGTTTTGAATGTTGTTGTTGTGATTGGAAGCACCTGCTGTGTTGGAAGTCGGAGAGCGGGGGAGTTGTCCGCGGTTGGCGACCTGAAGAAGTCAGCATGCTCCCATGTCCAATTCAAAGAGACATGCTGAGAGACACGACTCCACGCCTGCCCTGCTACAACTGCCTTTCGTACCATGTAATTGAGCTTGTTAAACCCAGCTTCATCGCCTGCTTTGACAACGTCGTTCAGAGCTGATTGATAAGGCCGTCAGTGAATGGTCTCACTTCGCGATCAAGTAAAATATCTCTGTCACATGTCCCAGGAATGTCCTCACCCTCAATGACTCTCTGTTGGAGAGTTGCTTTTGTGCCCGACACCTGATAATCGAACTCCCGGCAGATGGTCTTTAGATCGTTGTTGATGAGCAGTTTGATGCGCGTCTCCAGCGAGCCCTTCTGCTGCTGCAAGCTGAGTCCATTCGATGCCATATCCCTCAAAGCGATCTCTTGTCTGCGCTGACTCCGGTGATATCTGCGATGTATGGTCTGGATCGGCTTGGCGCAGAGGCCAGCTTTGGCGGCGAGGAATCGATGGCGGCGAGGAGGATGATCGAGCGGGCGCGTTATCGATGCGCAGAGGATGAAGAGGAGTCGGCCGTGGTGGTGTGTCAAGCGAGAGCATGCGGAACGTCGAGCATTTTGTGCCTTGTGAATTCACTTCGAATCGACCGGAAACATGTGAAGATGCGGGACCCACGATCTCGTCCTCGCTCGTGAAGAGTCGTCGCGTGTAGGACTGTCCAGGCAGCACTTCAGGCGGCAGAACAGCACTTCCAGTCGCAGGAGAGTCCTCTTCTCCTTCAGTGAATGTCGAGCCTCAGACCGTGCCTGCCAGTCGCCTTCCTTCCGGTGTCGTTTCCTTCAAAGTCGGATGTCCAACGGCTCGCCTAGATTTAGCGCCACGATCTGCCGCCGGCTCTCGACCGGACCGGCCTCCGTTCGCTGGGTCAACCCTGCGATAAAATAATGTGCTGATCTTCACCGGAAGAATCTTTGTCTGCTTGCATTCTCCCCTCACATACAAGACACTACCAAAAATACTACACAATGGCAAGAAGTGCGCGATCCTCTGGAATAAAGAAGAACAAGGCTGTCCTCAAGAAACGAGTCTTCGGACCTGTCGAGACCGCACGCAATGAACGAATGAACGCAAAGCTACTCGAGCTTGCAAGTGCACCGAAAGAGAAGATGGAGGTCGAGGAGACGAAGACCGAGGAGGATAAGGCCGCTGAGAATGCAGACGAAGGTATGTTGCAGGCTATACTCGGTGGAAGAACGACCGAACTTCATACCACAAGCGGGAGACTTTGCTCTGCTCAAGGAGAGACTTTGCCTTCTTCATTCATTCTCGACTAACACCTTTTCAATACACAGACGTCGACATGGACCCATCAAAACCCCGTCGCAGCAAACGCGAAGTTCAACGCCGAAAGTCCGCCCAAGCCTTGAAGTTTGAGCGCAAGTCCAACAAGAAGCCCAGGAATCAGGTCTCGTTCCCTTCGCACCCGAGGAAAAAGAAGGCGGGAAAGAAGTGAAAGGATACATCTGACCATCGAGCGGGGACAATGGACTTTCTGCATAGCGTGCGTGCTTGGGACAATGGATCGGAGTGGAGCGAAGGCGCTTAGGTGAAATTTTCTGCTGGGAAGGCTATGGCTGTTTTGCGCTGGCGTTGTGAGTGAGACGCATGAACGGACTCGGCGTGATGGTCGAGGGTAGAGGAAGCAGTGATACGGTGATCGATGAGGGTAGAGGAAGCAATGATTCGGTGATCGATGAGGGTAGAGGAAGCAATGATTCGGTGGTCGATGAGGGTAGAGGAAGCAATAATTCGGTGATCGATGAATACCTCCCCTTCGGGTCGCAAGTTTGACTTCGATGACCAAGCCGCGACTCTCGGTAGAATGCCTTGAGTACGACTCGAAGGGATGGCCGAAAAGGCTGAAGACGATATCACGCCGAGCGAGCCTCGATTCCATCTTCCAGGGCCATGTCGACGCTCGCGAACTATACACTTCAGGACTGAGAGCGCAGAAACGAAGATGAGCAAATTATTGTAGATCGTGGTGTATATGTATGCCTCCTTTCTCGGAGTCCTGTATTCACATCCAGGCCGTTTCCGGCTTCTTTGCCATTATACCTCTTCGCCAAGCTCCTCGCAGACTGCGGCCGTTGCAATCGAGATATAAACATTATGAAAGAGATATAACATCGGTCCGTGGCCGGTTCGTGGGGTATACTCCCTTTTCCTCCCATCCAATCCTCGTAGCCCTTCTGAGGCCTGCATTCCTCTACAATCATAGAAGTGATCGAACCGAAAACGCCCTCACGAAACGAAACGCCCTTCCGCTTTTCTTGCATGGAGCACATCATCAGCAACCTCATCACTTAACATCAACCTTCCCCTGCATCCTCGCCATCGCAGCCCGGTGCTTATCATGCAGACTCCCTCCCATTCTCATCATCGCATCTCTCCTCGCCTGCTCCTCCGCCGCCTCCCTTCGCTTGACTTCCTTCTCAAACTCCACCTGCTCCCTCTGCCTCTTCAGCACCTCAATCTGACTCGCAGAGTGCTGCAACGATTGATTGTGCAAGTTCGATGCCGAAGTGTCTTGCTGTGTTGATTGCCGCCATTGTGACCAATTCTGCGCGGCTTTATTTGTGTCGTGTGTGCTGGCGCGGCGAGGTGGGTGGGCATTGAAGGTTTGAGGAGTCATCGGTGTGGGATAGGGTCGAGAGGGTTGGTGGTGGTGTTGTTGAGACTGAGCGCGGAGGAGAGGATGCGCGGTCTGGGGGTGGTGTTGTTGTTGAGATTGAGCGCGGAGGAGAGGATGGGCGGTCTGGGAGTGGTGTTGTTGTTGAGATTGAGCGCGGTTGAGGAGTGGAGGCTGGTTGTGATGGTAGTGGAGCTGGGATTGGAGAGCTTGCTGTTGTTGTTGGACGAGCACTTTGCGTTGTGAGAGGGTCATGTCCTCGTCGTCGTCCGGGAGGGTCTCATCTACCTCGGCGATGGATGTCTTCGTTGAAGGCTTGGTGCCGTCTGAGAGCGAGGCTTTCTCCTGTGTACTGCTCCGTCGGCTGCTCGAGGGGGTGGCGGCTTTTGGATTCTCGTCAATGGTCGGGATCATGAACGAGGTTGTTGTCAGGCGTGATTCCATTCTTTCCCTTCGCTCGTCGAGGAGGTTGCTCGAACTTGGCATGGGTGAGATTGTGTTGGATTGTCGTGTCGAGGACCTACGCGGAGACTTCGTTCGGAGTTGGCTGGCCGGACGCTCTTCGACAGGGGATGTAGAGGCTGCTTGGGCCAGCGGGTTGCTGCTCGTTCGCTTTGCTAGTGGAGCAGACCAGCTGTCCTCACTGTCTCGTGGCGGTTGTGCTGAAGGAGGATTTGAGGGCGCACTGGAGATGCGTTGACTCTGACGGTAGGGGTTCTTAGTGCTCTCACGTCGGGACTTCTCCATCACCATCGGCGGGATCGCAGCTGACACTCTTTTCGGAGCGACCTGCACAGGTGCGGGAGGCGGAGGAGGCGGCGCAGGTGCGGCATTGTTTGCCTCAGCACGAGCAGCTTCTACCGCATTGCCAATCTCGATCTGAACAGCATCGAGAGTGTGATCTTCCACCTCCTCGATGGGTTCAGGCTCAGCATGGCTGACCTCTTTCGCCCACTCATTCGTTCGGTACTTCATGGCCGCCTTGGACATTCGCACAGGGAGCTTGTCCTTCAGATCAGTCTGTTCCGCACCATCTGGCGTGATGACCTTGAGATCGCATTGGCTAGGAGAGGGACTCTTGGATCCAGTCGAGAGCTTTCGCGGCTTCGCACCATCTTGCGGGTCTTTCACGCCGAGGTACAATGCCTCTTCGTCCTCTTCCTCAGGCATATGCTCGGGTGCTTGAATAGGCGATGCACTTTCAGGGTACGGGATGAACATCGAACCGGGTCGAGACATCACTACAGACAAAGCATCTGCATCGGGAGCTTCGGCAGCTGTGGCAGCGACAGAAGATGCCAGGTCTTCTTCAATTGGAAGCTCCGGTTCGTCATTTCCTTCGAGCGCTTCCCTCGCTGCGAGTGACCTGGTGGAAAGTCCTACGATCTTCGGCTGAGCAGGAGTAGGTTGCGAGTCTGCAGGACACTGACTTGCTGATTGCGATGTTGCCAGACTTTCGTGAGATCGGCTTCGCAAGCCTCCGGGCGAAGATGGTGCTTGCATAGCATTTCCTTGACCTTCTTGCACTCCCAAATCGGATTCGGCCATACTTGATGCAGCCGAGGCCTTGTTCCTGCCCGTAACGACGCTCAAGCTGGTACCCGAGGGCATGCGTTTGACCTCCTGCTGCGTCCCATCTGGGGACATGTTCATCAGCGCAAATGAACGGTCCTTTTCGCCGAACCTGGTATCCGAAGTCAAATCAACCTCGCTGACGCCTTTCCCATAGCCATCGACCGACACAGCGGTCGACGTGGTTTGCGTCTTGGACAGATGCTTTGGGTTTCCGGCGCCATATGTGCCCTCCCACTCCGCGCGATCGTGCTTGACCTGCTCCTCGATAACGCGACCAAGTTCAGCCTCCTCAGCTTCTCGGGCTTCTTCGTATGCGGTCCTCTCTGCGTCTCTTTTTGCTTTGGTCTCCTTGACAATCTTCCAGATCTTGATTTGCGACATGGTTCCGAAAAATGCGAGGATGACGATGCCAGCTGTCTCGGCTCGCATGTTTTTCGTGATCGGGTAGGTATTGGTGAACAGCGGAAAAACGTCGTCGTTGAGATCTGGGATATGTTAACAGGTGCGGTCTGCTTCCACCGTCGCAGTCTGACTTACTCCAGATGTATATCCAAAATTCCTTCAATCCCGCCTTTGAATAGCAATCAACGCCCAAGATAAACGCAGTGGCACCCGCAAAGGCCGTACAACCAATGATCCCGTAGACTCGTGTAAATCGAGAGATGTAGAGACAGAATCCAACAGCACATAGCATGCAGATCAAAACAATCCTGCCGACCTGGTTGTGAATCGTTCCGCCTGGAGCAAGGACTAGGAGCCACATGGCCAGCGAGAATCCACCGAGAACGCATCCCAACCCTTCGGACACCTCTTTGAAAATCAGTGCCAGTCCACCGAGCAAGGATCCACCCAACACTGCGGCAACTAGGAAGGCGCCTTCGATCGCATTGGTAACGGGCGGATTCATCAGGTAGATGATCAGGACTACCACTCCTAATGCGGTCACCAGGGCTGTACTGAGGAATGTCTGTGTCGCGCGATGTTTGATCCCAACGAAGCCGAGTACAATACCGGAAATAATCAGCAACGCTCCGGCGACCCCGAGTCCCGGCGTGATTCGAGGTTGTATTGGTAGTTCGGGACCGGTCGTACCGTTGATCGCAGTAGGCATTGTCGAGAGGTCCCTCGTCGCTGTAGGAATTTCTGGTCGAGAGGTCGATGCAGAGGATGTTGCTTTCTCATCGTCGGAGGCAGTGCTCGTCGGTGAGTCTTGATCGCTTGCGGTCCGTGATGCGGATTGTGTAATGGTTGATCGTTCGCCATCGCTTGTGGAAGACCCAGTGGGTCGCTCTGATACGCTTGAGGCATCATCGTTGTTGGCTTGACGAACGTAAAGTCCGTATAGTCCAGCTATTCGCTCGGCGCAAGTGAGAGAGACCAGCAAGGCAACGAGCGCATGTTGGAAGCGCATGTTCACAGCGGTCCAGACCAAGTTGTGAAGGAAGTCTTCAAAAGGCCTGTCGAGAGGGATCAGCTGCAATTGCTTGAGCGCATTTCACTCCAAGCTCTTGCTGCTATCGAGGATCCATATATGTCACACAAGTTCGGTCGTTCTCCTGATGCGTTCACTCGGACCCTTAGCTTGTTTGTCGCTATACTGGCTCGACGTCTCCAGGAATTGTGAGTATACCAAAAGAAAAGAACAGAAGGGATCCTGGTTCGCGAGATGTCGAGCTGCAGAAAGCCCGGTAAAGAGACTAAAGACAATAGTTTGCTCGCGGCAGATCAGGCTGCTGGTAGTTCAAACTCTCGACAGGGTCTGCCCAGTCGGCGAGAAGATCAGCGAAGAGCGTTATTTCTCTAGCCGCATACTTCCCGCGGGGTGTTCGCGAAACGACAGGGCTACTTGGCGAAAGCGGCAAAGGCGCCGCAGATGAATGGACCAGAGTGTCCAGAGAACGTGCCCGGTGTGGATCGTCTTCGCTCACCATCCGTGCGTGCAGGGACATGGAGCAGACGTCACGCAATCAAACAGTTCGGGACTGCAACTCCGTTACAGGGAATCGGCCATCGAGGAAACTCGGGAAAGCGAAAGGTCTCGATCAGCCCTGCGGATTTGCATCGATCAATCAAAGTCGATCATCAATGATTCATCACGCCGATGAGACGATGATTCGTGTTCGGACATTTGCAACATCTCGCCATCGAAGCAGGCTTTCGATGGCCGCAGACTTGGAAGCATCCTGGAGTCCAGCACTATATGCTGCATGCATTGGTGCGATGCAATGCGTAGCAGCTCTTCGTCCAGCCATGCTGCGTGCGAGAAGCAGATTCTTCCGATTGCTCTCCGACTGGCTCCTCGGGGACGGAAAGACGCAGAATTGGTGTGAGCCGTGACTCCGTGAGGGTTGCCGGAAATGAGATGGATCCTCGTAAGGAGATGAGGTCGACTGATCTTTTCGCCAGCTAAACTCTATCCGCCGAAGATTGGTGGAGATCCTCGCGCTAAGAGCCAATGGCGGTCGCGCTTGGCGAACGCGTCGGGATGCGATTCGGAAGCAGAGCAGCTTGTGACAGGGATATGAGTGGAGACGATCTGGGAACATGTCGACATGTAACGCTGGCATATGCTGATGGCGCATACCGAAACGCTTTTGCACAGCCTGAGTCGTGCAGAACCATGGCATACAAGTGAAAGACCAAGGCCTTAACTCCAACTAGCATCATTCTCAGACCAGTCCTTGTGACCTGACCGCGGAAGATCCTACCAGATCAATCGGACGGGTGCATTGCATGCCCTGCAAAGTCGGAACTTGAAGTTATCCCCAATGATCCGCATCTTCTCGAGCGACTGGAATGAGAACGCTCAAGGTTTCGAGGGTTGAGTGCCAGAATCCGGAGAGATAGCATGTGCTGGAGGGACGGCTTGTCTGCACGATGGAAGCGCGGCCAGAGACTCTTGTCTGGGCATCATCGATGCCTTGTGGAGGTGTCCGGCGATGCGTTGGATGCAGACGGAAGGAAGCAGACGTGGCCTTGCTCATGAGCTCACCTGCCTGAGGTGGCAGCTCCACGTGCCACGCAATGCCATCGCTAAGGTACGAGGTGCCAACCATGCCACAATGCGCTCTTGCAAACACCGTCGATCGAACCACACATGGGCTCTTGGTGCAACCAATGAGGAACTTGACCTCGTGAGCGCAATGCACGATAAAACTTATTGATCTACTTCAAAGTACGCAGGGCAGCCGATGGAGGCGTTGGAGCGTATCTTGAAACACTCAACAGTTCGGCAGACCAACGTCCAACACCCAGTACGTCGCATCAGGCCATCAACCTCGTCAACGCTGCGCATGCGGACTTTGCTCCGCATCGAAATCCTACAGACGTTGAATCAGGTACTGCACGCACGTTGTACGATCCGCCGCCTTCTCCGTTGAGCCTCTACCATGGACCGCTCGCAGATCCTCGACCTCACTCCATCCTCCATCCTCCAACACCACGCAGGAGTACACAATGCGGTCGCCGGTGAATACAATAAGTGCTATTGTAAGCCAAAGCAAATGTTCATCTCTCCTCCACGCAAGACCTTGCCCTGCTCCTTCTCCTGCTTGGAAGTTTACCTGTGACAATGGACCGGGAATTGGGTTGGACTCTGTTTAGTGGCTCTTCCCGTTTGCTGGCGGCGGAAGAAGAAGAGGGTTGAAACGTGGTTGACGTGGTTGGGCGTGTCTCCATTTTGAGCTCGTTGGGGAGGTCAGCACATGACAAGCACCGTCGCAATCGGCTGTGCGTGCTCGGTGTACGATACGGTTCATCGCCTTGAGGATCTAATCTTGCACGGTCTTCTGAGCCGCGATCTCACTTGTCCATCGATCTGAGAGTGACGAAGGATGACTCCATGCCCTTGTCAGTACCTGCAAGATTTTCACAAATCCACCAAACAAGGACTATCCACCGATCCAAAGCCCGCCGCCACACCGCCCTCCTCACTCTGATCGCCCTTCGTGCGAAGCAAATAGCCCGCCTCAAAATTCTCCAGAACCTTCCTCCGTCCATCTTCCGCCGTGGTCTCCCACAAGCAAGCGCCGTAGATTCCCAACTCACAGATTACACCACCAGTCTGTAATTCGCCGTTGCGGAAAATGGTATTGCTCTGCTCGGGCGGCTCGATCATCTCCATTAAGATGTACGCCGGCCAGTGGGATTCCGGTAGGGTTTTGAGGAAGTCCGGGATGGCTTTGCGGTAGACATTGTTGCCGCCGCCTTCGCGTTGCGGTTTAAGGACGTAGCGCACGGCCGTTTCGGGATTGGTTGCGAGTTCGCGGGCTTCTTGTCCGGCTTCACTTTTGTCGAGCGGGTAGATGGGAGCGAAAGTCTGGAGCACGGAGGCGGCTTGTTGCTCATCGGGTAGGAAGCGGGCGAGATGTGGAGAGTGAGGCGTGGCGAGGACTTGTTGCACTTTCTTCGTGCCCGCAAGTTGTGTCAAGACTGTTGGACATTTGATTGCGGCGCTTCGCTCGATTTGAAGTCGGCCATCCCAGTGGGCTTTCGAGGTGTATTCTGTTGGTGCGTAGCCGGCGCGGAAGTAGACCACGGAGACTTCGTATTGCTTTTTGGAGTTTTGTGGTGGTGAGTAGATTAGCTTTCGGTCCTTGTCGACTTTCGTGTCTTGTAGCACGCGGTCAAATGTCAAGCGGAATGTCCTGACGCCGTGCTTTTCATTCAGAGAGTACTCCACATGTCTTTGGTCGAAGACGTTCCGCTCAGGGTCTTGTACGAGGAAGATTACACAAGTGGGAAGACCAGTCGAGGAAGATCCGTACGCTTTGTGTGCCTTGGCCATGCCAGTCGCCAGAAGGTCGGCTGAATCGCTGGCTGGGAGAGATGTCCCGTTGATTGTGGACGATGTCTCTTCCGGATAAGCATCGATGGAAAGGAGATGTCTGTGGAGTCCGGATACTTGGCTTGAGAGACCACCGAACGACGAGGCAATAGTGTTGAACTCGACTTGCTTGACTGTCGCTTTGGAAGAGGCTGACTGATCAACGTGCACCATGTAGTCCGAACGGAAGAGTCCCAGTTGTAATGACTATGCTAGTCAGCTTCAACGTGAAAGCCCGCGACATGTGATAGAAGGCGTACCTGAGCATAACCTTCGGCTTTGACGGCCAGGTGGACTTTCCATAGACCAGCCATGAAATCATCGATCTCGACGAGTCTAAGTTCATGTCAGCAGCTGATATGAAAGAGTGATTCAGATCAAGCCTAAGGAGGTGAAAGTAAACATGTGATTATTGTGCGATTGGCCGAGCATTCACTCGCCATGAGCTTTCTCTCAGCCGTTGCATAATCTGCTCATGAAAGACGCAAAGTGACAAACAGGCTATCCCAGACCGCTCAGAGAACAAACGCAAGTACGAGAGAAGAACTCGGAGAACACCCACTCTTCGACGATCCCGGTCAGCCATCCCTCGTCGCTCGCGATGGCGGAGTACAGCTCATTGTACGCCTTGGCAACGGACTTTGCTTGTTCGAAGCAGCCCTTCGGAAACAGACTGGGGAATATCGTCACCGGCGCAGAGGTCGCGAGTGCTCCCGTTGGATCTTGTTCCGGAGAGACATATGCCGGGGTTGGTCGAACAGCCAGGCCGTGGGCGATCGACCAATCTTTCAGTTCGGAGAGGAGGTATGTCTTTTCATCTTCGCTCAACTCTGGCGGATATGTGGCATATGTGTTTGCTGACATCATCGAAGGTGTGTATGTTGTTGAGATGTACTCTCAAGATTGGTCAGACTTTTTGGTGTATTTCATGGCGTGCTTGTCGCTGACTTTGGGTGGATCTGCCGCCATTGGACCCTTGCACACACAATCCTCACCTCGCGTCTATCGGCGCTCTTTCCTAACAAAGTCGTCGCATTCTGCCGCCTGCCTTTTCCAGGCACATGGCATCTGCGATTGCGAAATACCACGAACAGTCTGGGCCACCAACTCTATCCTCGTTCGAACCCAGACCATCTGCCTTGACTGCGAGCGAATCCTCCATTCCCGGCCGCGATCATTAACCGTCGAACATGCGGAAGACCAAGGCGGGTTTCTGTGAGTGCTCTTCGAGGAGCGATTCCGCGACTTGCAAGAGGTGAAAGAGGACGAGGACGACTGGGTGGTCAGAAACCCAAGTTGTGGACAAGCAAATTGCCTATCGCTACGGCACGGTCGAGTCCGTCGTGCGAGGCACTCTGCGAGGCACCGCAGGCTGAAGAGACGATTGCGAGTTCGAGCAAGACGGAAGTAAGTCGACGTATGGTTGCGATTCCAAAAGATCACAACGCTGCACTACTTCGAGACAGCACTTGTTCACCAAACCTGTATTTGCGAGGGTCGACATTCTCTCGGGCAGGCCGCACTTGAAGGGCACAGAGGCTGCTTTCTCCTCCCCCTTTCGACCTTCTTGCTTTCCATCTTCACTCGCTCGACCTGTCACGAGCGGATCTGCGTGAAAATCACCTCACCCCTGCTGGTCATTGTTGCTTCCAGACTGTTCATTGACGACGCAGGTCATCGCACCTGCAGAAACCACCGCCGGTTGCCTATAATTGTGCGACATCCACACGAGAAATCATCTTCCGAACAACAACCTCCGACACGCACATCAGCTTTGCCGACATATCGCGTTTGTGGTGCAACGACACAAGCGCGAAAACTCTCGCTGCCTTCCCCGCTGCGCGTCGGAGCCGGTCTCCAAGATCAAGCAGCTTTTCGATACACCGCGCAGAACAACAATCAATAACACAATCAGCAAAACTTCACCTTAAACGGATGCGACTCCACAATGGCCAACGACCCGTACCACTGGACCGTTGAGCAGGTCTGCGACTTCTTCCGTCGAGATGCTCAGCGATACCTTGCCGACGTTCCCAACAGTCGACTACCTAATTTGGAGCCTTTCCTACAGGAATTGCAAGAGAACGATGTGTCCGGATCAGTGCTGCTCACCGTCGTTGACTCGGCTTCATTACGCAACGACTTCGGGGTCAAATCTCTGGGTGCAAGAAGTGCTGTTGTTCATTGCATCCGCAAACTGGCCGCACAATCCGCCGCTTTTGGAATCAAGCAAGAGGACGGGGTTGCGCCACAGACGCCGAACTCCATTGCAGACGTGACAGTTGCTCCGCTCCAGCACTCGCTCGCGAGCACCCTCGATAACCCGCCGCCAGTACCCGTCTACGATGCCAACAGCAATGACCAGTCAACTGAGCACGCTCGTCCGGGAGAGGTTGAGGTTCAAGATCAGCACGGTCGCAAGCGTCGAAAGCTGAACCTGACCACCTTCACTCAGCCTGAGCCTGAGCCCTCGCTCACGTCGCCTGATCACGGCACTGGCTACTTTGGCGATCTGAGCCTTCCTGTGGATGATGTCTTTCTTGGCAAGACTCAGCTAGGAGGCGAGATGAAGGACGCTCCCACCAATCAAGACATCGTCGTCCTTGAGACGGACTACCACCGAGACCTGGCGGAAACCAACTTCCAATTCTACAATGTACAAAAGTCTGTTGGTGAAGCTCAATATATCAACCGACGGATGATGCCCTTCTTCAACGCCGAGGAGTTTGCCTTGGTACGCAATGGACGGGATGCCGTTGTCAAATATCCCTACCAGAAGGCAATCAGCGACGCTGTGGGCAAGGTTCAGTCTGCGATTGTCTTCCAATTCCGTGGCAACAGCGACCAGGTGGCGGTATATCGTGAGAACGGCAAGCAGCTTGACACTGGCGGCGACTACCATGGCATGGCTCAGGAGTCAGATCTCGGCAATTGGGATTTTCTCCAGCAAAAGTACGATGCCAAGGATGGCTCGGAAGTCTTGTCTTCCTATCATGGTTCTCGGGCCGCGTCTGTTTCTTCTTCCCTTGCTAACGAGATCGAGAAAGAGGAAGCTGAAGTGGAAGCTGAGAAAGACGGGCGCAAGACACTGACTAGGGAGGTCTCTGAAGCCATCGCGACTCAACAGATCGAGAAGTTCGTGTCTGAATGGCAGGCGAAACAGCTGCCTCGTCTTGAGCAGACAAGCGCATGGACCGTGTGGAAGAGGATGAAGCGCAGTATCAAAATTCGTGCCGCTCTGATCGAAGATGCGAAGGCGCGGGCAGAGGACTTCGGAAACCGCTTGCTCAAGCAGAAGACGAGACTCGCCGAAAACGATGACTGGACATCCGAAGGGGAGCTAATAAGCATCTGCGAGAGTATGCGACTCACTGTTGATCAGCGAGAGATGGAGTTGTGGAAGATTTCGGTGTGGGAGCGCAAGGCAGAGCCGGACCATGTTTCTCGACGTGGAGGCCAATCTAGCACGACTGCTCAATACTCATCGACGTCCAAACATCAGGCATTCGTTCCAGAAGCAGGCGATCGCTTCAGCGTCGAGCCTGCGCAGCGAGACGAAGTCGTCCAAGTTTCCGGTGCCCCGCAAGGCACTCCGCCTCTGGCTCAGAGCGACGATCAGGGCTTCGATGCTGCTGGCGAGGAGAGTGAAGGTGACTTCATTGTCGAGGATTTAGATGCTGGGAGTCCGCATCAGTCAGGTCGAAGCGATGTGCCTGATGCTTCTCCGGGCATTGACGATGAAGAGCCATCCTCTCGAACAGCAGATGAAGACATGCCGACTCCTTCGGAGACGTTTTCGACGCCTACGAAGAGCGCACCTGACTTCAACCCTGACTCAGATGTGAGCCTACCCGAAGCGCAGAGCTTCGTCCGCCAGCACAGCCCCAAGCCAGTCTTCGCGACGCCCACAAGACCTGCATCTGCATTCAAGTCGAAGTCCGACGTCATTGAACTGTCTTCCGACTCTGCGACGCCTTCCTCGAAGAAGGCTCGGATTAAGAAGTCCTCGTCACAAAAGCCAAGCTATGATGACCCAACTCCTACAAATGCGTCCGCAGCGGAAGTTGCGATCTGGGACATGGAAGATCTCGTGGACAATCAAGACCGCAAACGCATTATCATCAAGATACTCTTGGATGCTGGCCAAGAGATCCGTGCTCGGATAAAGACATCCTTCCACAAACTACGCATGATGAGTTTCAGGCTGGCCATTTCGGATGCACTGCGATCCCTCAAGATGACAATCAAGTATGCCGGAACCGACGAGCAGACTGAGACGGCCGTGTTCTGTGCAAAGCTCAGCTTAGTGTGGACCTGTCTCAAGCCAGAGATCATGGATGGCGAGTTTCCCAAGAGGATCGATTGGGAAGCTGCTTTTCGTGACTTTAGCCTGGCCTTTTTCCCTCACCTCCAAAGCATCATTACGAAAATTGACAGCAGCCTCTTCAATCAGCCAATCCGATCGTCCGCAAAACCCGCCAACGTGGTCAGCCTCCTTTCTAGTGACGAGGATGAAGAGCCGAGCGCGAAGAAGCGGAAGGTCAAGAAGGCGACTTTGAACTCCGGGGCACAACAATCACAAGCTGCAGCGTTCATCAGAATGCAGCAGCACAAGGAGATGGCGGAACAACGCTCGTCAAACTCTCAACAACTGCAGGACATGATTTCCAGAGACCCGAGCATGTCCGCAGTTCCAGTAAATCCGATCAAAGACGATGACAAGGAATTCATCTTCGTTGATCCGAAGATCGCCGAACAGATGAAGGACCATCAAAAGGACGGCGTACAGTTCATGTGGCGCGAGCTTACAGCGGTCAACGATGAGGAGGAGAGCCAAGGCTGCATCCTCGCTCACACCATGGGCTTAGGGAAGACCATGCAGACCATCGCTCTTCTAATTGCGGTGAATGAAGCTGCCTTCTCGGAAGACCCTGCCGTCCGTCAGCAGCTTCCGCCTCGGCTTCGACCGAAGACGAAGAAGCGAAGCCAATTGCGCATGCTCGTCCTCTGCCCAGTCGTCCTAATTCAGAACTGGCGCCGAGAATTGATGAAGTGGGCACCTGAGAAGCTTCCTAATGTCTACACTGTCGAGAGCAAGGTGGGCTTATCCACGCATCGCCAGAATGAGAAGCATCTGGAAGACATGAAAGATTGGTACAAGCATGGAGGCGTGCTGCTAATGGGCTATCCCTTGTTCCGTGGCAAGATTGGACGAAAGGAAGATGCATTCTCGGAGCACGACGCGGACAAGCTCGACAAATACCTCGTTGAAGGTACCGAACTTCTCGTCGCCGATGAGGCTCACAACTTGAAGGACGAGAAATCCAAGACTTCTGCTGCTGTGAAGAGGATACATACTCAAAGCAGGATCGCTTTGACCGGGACTCCAATGTCGAACGACGTCCAAGAGATCTACTCGCTTGTGTCTTTCGCCGCACCGAATTATCTTGGTGATCCAGCATGGTTCAGACAGCAGTTCGCGCAGCCGATCAGGGAAGGAAACGGCAGAGACAGCACAACCTACCAAATTCGCAAGAGCATGAAGAAACTCGCCGTGCTTCGCACGCAGATCGAGCCGAAAGTCAACCGAGCCGACATCACTGTCCTGCGTGGCTCCCTGAAGTCCAAGACAGAGTTCGTCATCACCTTGCCGCTGCTCGGGATTCAGCAGGCCGCATATGTGAAGTATCTGAAGGCACTAGTTGGTGGGGGCAAGAATGAAAAGGCCAGCCAGGTCATGATGTTCGCTTGGCTGTCAGTCCTTACCTTGCTCTGCAACCACCCTCTCGCATTCAAGAGGAAACTCAATGCGCCTGCAAGTTACAAAGCAAGCAAAAGCAAGAAGGCCGTGCGCTCGGAGTCGCCTGTGGAAGCCGATAGTGGAGGCAACACGCCACTTCGAACTGATGATGATGACAGCGTCGAAGCCGTCGATGAGGATCTTAGCAAGAGCGTGCGCACCCTCGGTTTCGATGAAGCAACGATCAAAGACATCACAGCCGACATCAGTGACGATCTCGACATTGTATTGTCCGCGAAGATGACGACTCTCATCAGCATCCTGGAGATGTCAAGAGACTGCGGCGACAAGGTTCTTGTCTTTACCACCAGCATTCCGACCCTTGATTACATTGAGGAGGCTTTGGAGTGGGAGGGCATTAGTACGGCTCGCATTGACGGCAAGGTCCTGCCAGTGGCGAGAAGACAGACCATCATCGACAACTTTCAGAAAGATTCCACAACGGCATTGCTCATCTCGACCCGAGCTGGAGGTGTTGGTTTGGACATCCAGGGTGCCAATCGTGTGGTCATTCTCGACTTCGGCTTCAACCCTGCGCACGAAGAACAAGCCGTTGGCCGCGCATATCGTCTTGGTCAGACCAAGCCTGTGTTTGTCTACCGCTTGGTGGTGGGAGGAACGTTTGAGGACATGATTCAGAACATGCAACTTTTCAAGACGTCGCTCACTCAGCGCGTTGTGGACAAGAAGAATCCGACTCGCAACGCCACCCTCGGCGTACGCGACTACCTTTACTCTCCCCGCGAAGTCCCTCAGGAGGACCTTCACCAGTGGATGGGCAAAGACGAGCTTGTCCTCGACAAGCTCCTGGACCGACAAATCCGGGAGCAAGATGTCTCAGTAGGATTGATCCGTCACATCACGACGGTCGAAGTGTTGCAAGAAGAAGGCCACGACGAAGCACTTACCGCAGAGGAGAAGCTCGAAGTCGAGCAAGAGATCCAGCTCAATCGCAACACGCGTGCGTTGCGGAAGAGCGGCACTAGTGCTGCGAGTAGACTGCCAGCGTCGACTGCTCCGGGTGCTATCGCTGGCGCGGGTAGAATGCCGCCTTCGACTGCTCCTGTGGGCGCGTCGATGCAGACTGCGCATCAGAACTACCAGGCGAACATGTTTCAGCGACATGGCTACGAGCCGAATGGCTTTGGGTTGCCTTCTTCATCCGCTCGTCCTCATCCGGTTCAGGGATCTGGCATGGTCAGATTGAAGATGCCGTCTTCGACGATGCCGCATGGGTTGCCGAACGACGTCCCGCATGGATTACCGAATAGCTGAGTCGCACGCAGGCCTGGACGGGTGATGCGACAGCAAGGAGAGGAAAAATCAGCGGCGTTGTGCTTTTCGGAAGGCATGTGCTGGGACGCACAGGAGGGAGTTCTCACGGCGTTATGGAAAATGGGAGCATGACTACAGGCCTGCATGATTTTGCATTTCGCAGTTGCGTTGCTTCGACAGTACGAGATACCCCAGTTTCTTGCGTGTGCAGATTAGATGCGGTCGTTCATGAAAACGGGACAGATAGGAGTAATGAAAAAGAAAGCTTGATGCTGCTGCTGATGTATTGTCCCTTCGTTGTCATACTGTGATGGATGCTGTGATCTCGTGCGATCGCAATGTTGTGCTGCACCTCGTTGCTGAAGTCAAGGTCAGGCGTACTGAGTCTGGGATCGCGGTTTTTGTCGACTTTGGAGTCAATATCAGCCGGAAGCCTCGCACACGAGACCAGAATAGAGCGAATAAGGCTGGCTCTTTGACACGGTCTAAGGTCACTCTGATCGTTGAGCCGATCATCGTACTGTATGATCAAGAGAGGATGTTAGGAAGTGCATCTTATAAACACCATGCCTTAACGGACGTGATTCATGTGTATATGTTCCGATTCAAGCTCAACGGCGCAACGAAACAAGAGCATCCGGCGGTGATTATCGATCACACACACCACCACCCATCACGCAGCCGAAACAGTAACTACGCTCCGATATTCTTCAATGAATTCATGCCACGATCTTAAGAAAGTCTTGTTATTGGACTACCTCTACTCGTATGATCGCTGGTCGGTAGGGTTAGGGTTGGGGTAGTACAAGAATTTGATGCTTTGCCGTCGTATGGTGATGGTCCTGCAGAACGTCGCGAGGACTGGAGAGTTCAGCTGCTTGCTGCCTATTCGCGACCGTCTTATTACCTGATATGATCATGCTCGTGAGACTCACAGCAATGAAGTGAAGTCCGCGTACAGGCAATGCCCAAAATCTCGGCGTTGCCCTTTGGCTTACTCGAATCATGGCAGATTGGGCAGGCAGTACCAAGGAACTTCTCCCCGTTCCGGCGCAAAGGTGGCCATTGGGTTGCCGTGAAAGCACCTCAGTCTTCACGAGAGTGACCCACGGACGAGGTGGTTGCAACAACAATCAAGTTTCATACCGCAGCGTGCGAAGCCACCAAAACTTGGTATCTATCCAAGCTGGCCGTCCGCGACAAGTGGACGGTGTCGTAGCTTGCTGCATCGGTATCCAGCCTCCCCTAAAACAATAACAATGCTCTTCCAATCGTCTCATTCCCTGACTCAAGAGATCCCGACAACGCATCTGCCCCTTTCCCAATGCCTCAGAGAGGCTGCCATGCGTGTGAATCAAAGCAATCTCGTCGTTCGCATTATCCCATGACCGCGCCTCGTGCTGTCTGCAGACAGACAAGCAGCTCTCGAAGAACTCCTTTACTGGCTCTTGGCGGCGTTCTCGACCTTGCTGCGGATCGAAGCCTCATCGCTGAAGAAGCGGGCGAAGAGAGGCTGGAAGAGAGAGCGGAAGACAACTTGGGCGCCGCTGTTGAAAAAGTGTTAGCAGAGACACTTGACACCGGATATAGCGCTTCACTCACGAAGTAGCTGGCAGGGCCATCCAGAGGACAAGGATGAACTTGAACACGTAGTAGAATGGGAACCAGTAGACGGCGTTGATGGCAGACTCAAACACGGTCAGGAAGGCGTAGACGACCCAGTACTGTTATTGTATGTCAGCTTGCCTACATCGTGCATGTTTCACAAAGATAACCCACTGTGAGCCATTGCGAATCATCAGCCTTGCCGCTGGTGAACAACGCCTGGAGGGAGTAGTAGGCCGGGATGGCGAAGCCAGCGGTGTTGACGAGGAACTCTCCAGCGATGTTGAAGAAGACGAGGAAGAAGTACAGAGCGCCGAGACCGAGCGCGATGTAGACCTTGGGCACGCTGGTTTGCGACTCAAAGTTGTTGAGGGTGGGGTATTTCGACAGTTCCCTTTGCGATGTCAGTCGATGAGGTAGCAGAAGGTATACTTTGAGGATAGACTCACTTGTCGAGCTGCGAAAGGTGGTATTGTGCCCTGCGACGACCGTATCAGTGCTTGTCCTTGCCCATGGGTATGGTTCCGCTGGCTCTTGATCTTACCGCTCTTGGACGGAGCCCTGTGCGTTTCCAGCCATTTTGAAGGTGTGTTGGTGAGTTTGACGGTGGTGTTGGTGTTGATGCGTTGATGGTTGTGGGTTCGTGATGGTCGATGGTGTTGTTGCAGGTGAGAAAGTGGGAGAAGGACAAGAAAGATGTGTGCTTAAGAGATGACGCTCCTGCACGTTGAGGGATTCTTGGAAGCTTGCTTGAAACGCCAGGGCAGGGATTATTGAGCTGCCAATTCGCGGCACCGACCGCGTCGTGCTGGCCTGGCTTCTACCGATCGACACGAGACAATCGACGACTCAATTTCGACTCAATTTTCACCCAAATCGCAAAAGTGCGAGAACCAAGACATCATCGCTCCTGGCAACAACTGGAACGTCTTTCCGACCGATCTCAATCAAATTCAGCGAAAAAGCCGTTGTACCGCTGAGAGGAGTGCTCATCGAGAATTGACGATTGATGCCTGAGGCCGCACGATTTTCATGCCCTCACGGGTAGGTCCTCCCGGTTGCTTGCAGTAAATAAACAACGAGGCAAGAACATCCCTCGAGCGAGACAAGGACGACATACCTCGACGACTCCGCCTCACGCCTCCGCCCCTCCGCTATCGACAGCGATACTAACCTGCAGCTTCTACATCATTACCTTGGATTCTGGACCGAGAATTGGACGCTTCACCCCGCCGACAACGACGTCGCTGTGTGCGTCGAACGAACCGCGAAGTCGCACAGGACGATCCACCAGACATTTGCACGGCTCATATGTATTGGACTTTGAGAGGTACTTGATCCAACAAACACTGCGCGAGAGATCATCTCGACGTGTCAGTGCGCAAAAGAGGAGAATTGCAGTGGGCTGATCGAACGTAGAACAATAACAACACACTCGCTTCGACATCATAACAGTCTGGACCTCCACCACAACATACCTATTGCACCCACCACATGTCCACGCGAACCAGCCAACGGCCGGATAGCCGTGCGTCAACACAGAGCGCGACTTCGCATCACAACGAAGCTCTGCTATCCGCCCAACATGACGCGAAAGCCGTCGCATACATGTCTCAAGGACCAGAGGCAGCGCTGCTAGAATACCACAACAACATGGCACCTCAGCCGATGCCGCAATACCAGCAGGTCCCACAACAGGCGCAAATGGGTCACCAACATTCACACAGCGTGCAGTTCCCGATGCAATACCCTACGCAGGATTCGCCATATATGCAGCAAGACATGGCATACACTCAACCTGCAAGGATGGGATCTGTACCATTGTCAGTACTACCTGATTTGTCAGATGACAGGAAGAAGAAGGGATCGGCGGTGACAGCGACGAATGACAAGGAGTTGCGGGAGATGCTCTCCAAGAATGAAGGTCGGCCACTTCGTGAAGTTGCGCAGGAAGTCATACAGAAGGAGAGGACACCAATGGCAGAGAAGACAAAGCAGCTCTTTGCTATGCTATGGTGAGATCGGTCAGAAGCATGAATAAATGTTGCGTACTGACAATGCTGCAGGCTTCGTGCGGTCTGCAAACCTGCAAAAACTTCAGTCCCTCGAAACAGAGTGTACTCACAATATGCTACTCGCTGTGGGACCGAAAGAGTTGTTCCGCTCAACCCAGCATCGTTTGGCAAACTCGTCAGAGTCATCTTTCCAGGCATACAGACTCGTAGGCTAGGCGTACGTGGCGAGAGCAAATACCACTATGTGGACCTTGCCCTGGCAGAGGAACCGCCGAACATGCCCGCTTCCTGGCAAGGCATGGGATACTCGCAGATGGACGACCGACAACGATCTCAATCTGCCAGTGTACAGCAAATCGACTTCAACAACATCCCTCGTTTGCAAGCCGACACTGCAGCTTTCCCGCAGAATGATGGAAGCTTTGACATCCAACCCCAACGGCCACCGACACCACGAGGTCCTGCTTCAAAAGGACAATCTTTCGTATACCCCGAAGCACGTGGCATGCAACCTGGAACGATTGAAAGTGCATCATATACCCACACATTACGCTTTCCATCCAGCAACATGCCAGCCTTCTCCGAAAACGAGCCGGTAAACTTACCATCAATACATCCGTACTTGCCACCACGAACCGACAATGATACCGCCGAGGCACTCGCAGCACTGTATCGAACGCATTGCACGTCCCTCATTGACAGTATACGATTCTGCAAGGAGAAGCAGTTCTTCCGGCTATACACATCCTTCCACGGCACCCTCACCGTGCCTGTACAGAAACTATTCACACATCCTAATCTCGCGCCTTGGATAGAACAATGCGATCTGGTCATGTACCGAACAATGGTACGCTTCGTCAGCCGACTGACATTACAAGCCGCGCCTGTTGTGGTCATCAACATCTTGTCGAACATCTCCGGAACTCTTCACAACCACATTGCTAAGACCTTTGCTCAACAACCCGGACATGTTTTAGAGGCGAAGCTTCGCCCAGCAACAATCTTCGCTGGCCTGCTGTACCGCCTTATCAGGGTGAATCAGTCGGCCCACGCAGCCGCAAATCTTCTCACCATCGATCAGAATCGAGAACAGATGTGGCAAGAATGGGTGACCATGGTCAACCCGAAGCGCGTCATGGAGGCTGAACTGCCCGACTGCGGATACGACGAGGTCTACAAGATCATGACTACTGAGATGCGAAGTCTGCTGGAGCCTCTTCAAGCACCCGCATATCGAGACGACGCCTCATTCTACAACTTCGACAACGACCAGAACAATTTCGCACAGTTCGTACAGAACCAGACCGCCTCATCATCACGCTCTGGTCCCTCACAGATCTCCACCGAGAATGTCCTCGACCAATGGCAAGCGTTCATCGCCTCCCTTCCTGGCCGCTTCCCACAAGCTCCAGCCAGGACCATGCTACACTGCATCTCCGCCGTTGGTACTGCCGCGCTACGAGACATAACCATTCTCAGCGGGCTTTCTTACGGCCACTGGTGGGTGCTCAAAATCTTCGTCGACGAAATGGCGCTCTGGATGGCAGAGATGGGTGGCTTTCTCGAGCCAACCGCTCCTGCCACGCTTTCGATGCAGAATGCGTACCAACAATCTCCCGCCCTCGACAACGGCACCGGACCCTCTCACAACGGGAGCCGTATGAGCTCAATGGGCCCAAATGGCGCGCCTCCCCCGGGCGATGACGGTAGTCAAACATACTTCACACAGAACTCCGGACAAGGCTACTCAGGCGGACAGCAGAACCAGCAACGGCATCACATGCAACACCAGCAACAACAGGCGCAGAGCAACGGCCTCCCTTTTTTGTCCCAGCACCAGGCTTCGATGAGTCGAAGTCAGAGTCAGTCGAAGCTTCAACAGCAGCATGATGCGGATATTGATGATAGTGGGATTGGAATGTCGATGATGGATGACGATCTTTCCATGTCCAAGTATTCTGGTGGACATGGGTCTGTGGAAGGGATTCTTGGAGCGGAGATGAGAGTGGAGGGGATGTGATTGGTGAATTGAATGAGGAAGATGAACAGATGGATTTGCATGGATTGAGCAGGTGTTGAAGAGGCCTGAACATTGCCTGTGGAAAACCACGCCCGAGGGTATGGCTTGATCGGGAGCGGACGTTTGTTTGTCAACTTTTGCTTTGTGTTCGCGTCCCACCGCGGTGGTTTCGCTGGGAATTCAGGAAAGCCGAAAGGCGGAACAGGTGGATGTTTGCTATTAACGAGTATGAATTCTAGCATGTAGTGTTATTAACGAAGGAAATTAGCATCCGAACATGTGATTTCTGCTTGATTGGCTGCTCATCTCGCCGCGCTAGCTAATGTCATCTGCAATTCACGACGTCGTGCGGAAGTGGTTTCCGGTGTGCGAGTGTGAGTGGTCGGTCTTCTGGCGACGCTAGGAATCGTGCTTTGGTTCCGTCGATTTTCCGAAAGTCGGGTTTCGGGAGTTGGGATTTCCGTTGTTGGAGGTTGGGTTCTGACGTCGTTCGAGACTGGAATATCTCGGAATTGAAGCATGCAAATGGTGATGGTAAAGAGCTCATTGAAAGACCTGAAAAATACCGTAGTGGTCTACAAGATCCTGTCATTGACGAAGCGGTGTCTTGATCGAGACCCGCGAAGGCGATCATTCTCGCTGAGTCACTGTCTGAAAATGTCCCGTCCTTGGGACAATGATTGATGACGATTTCAGATCAACGACTTCTCGAGTCTTTGCTTTGTGTCAATGTAAAACTTTACACACTTCCTCCAAGTCCCATTCCGAAAGCAAAATGCCGCTCATGGTAGACAACCCAGTCCTCGAAACATCACCCGCATCTGCGACGGACTCATCTCCGCCCCCTGCCCGCCGATCCTCCATCACCAAACCCAAACCTCAGCATCAAAAGTTCCCCAAACCACGCCCTCCTCTATCCTCCACCCCTCCAATGCCTCCCCGCCCCCTCCTCATCTGCAGCATCGGCAATCCCGGCCCTCAATACGCCAACACCCTGCACTCCGCCGCGCACACCGTGCTCAACCGTCTAGCCTCCCACTTAGGCTACCCTTCCTTTCAAAAAGACCGCTCCTGGGGAGGCGGGTTGCTCAGTAAACCTCCCTTCGCCAGAGGCGGAGAAAGGGGGAACTGGACACTCTGGCAAAGCACAGCCTACATGAATGAGTCAGGAAAAGGTGTCCGCGCGGCACTCACGGCTTGGAAACGCTCCTTGCCGTCTGGTGAAGGGGAGGGGAGACTGGTCGTTGTACATGATGAGTTGGAGAAACCGCTCGGCGCAGTGTCGGTTAAGACGAAGCAAGGGTTGAGTGCGAGGGGACATAATGGGTTGAAGAGTTGTGCGGGGAGTTTGGGTGGAGTGGAGTGGGTGAGGATTGGAGTGGGGATTGGACGGCCGGAGAGCAGGGAGAGTACGGATGTGGCGAGGTATGTGTTGAGGAAAATGGATTCGGAGCAGAAGATGGCTGTGGAGGGGGCGGTGGACGGGGTTGTGGAGGGGTTGAGGAGGTTGGAGGTGGGGTGAAAGGTGGAACTGAGGTTGTGGAGCTATGGATGAAAGGCTACTAGTGCTGCCATTGTATTACGGGGACAATGGCCGACCAAGACTGGGCTCGACTTGCTGGTCTCGAGGTTGATGAGACCAACCAGATTGCCAGATTAGCTGTCTGACTCTACGGGACGAAGTCGACTGAGTTGAAGACAGCAATTGCCCGAACTTCTGGAGCGTGAGAGACTCTGAGGTTCACGAGCATTCCGGCATCAGCAGCAGAAAGCCGGAAGTGTGTCCACCGGAGCACCTGCATATGCTGAGAGTGCAGGCGCAGACATCGCGAGAAGTTCCAAGGGCGTGGTGCGATGGACGAAAGGCTGCTGTCAGCAAAGACGGGTGCAAATCGATCACGCACCTGCTCGTGACGATCGCTTCCTGGCGACGACGGCGCGTCATGCCGGTTCAGCTGCTGGCGGAGTAGATTTTGGGATGCGGCAAAGTGGGCTTGAGACAGCGAAATCGCAGTAGCCAATCTGGAATCTGGTCTTGGGCATTCTCGACTGTGTTCGAAATTGTCAGCATCAATTGCCAATCTTGAATGCAAGCATCAAGAACTCACGTATTCGTTACATTTGCCCATATCCATCCCTTGTGGCCTTACGCCTTCATAAAGCAAATTCGATCAACCCGCTTTGGAAACGCCAGTGAGAGAGCCCGAAGCTCGCAGGACGCCTTTAGTTGTGAGCCGGTAGAGGCGACACATCGCGACCTTGAAAGTTCGTTGCAAAAGGAGCTCGGATTGCAACGGCTCTTTTAAGTGAGCAGATCGGCCACGTTCATCGGCATTTCGTCGATCTGGGTCGAGTAGTACACTGAGATCATCGTTAGCCCCGTCATACATCCACCAGACCTGTTCCGACTTACACTCAATATCGCGCAGGATCCTCACGTCTTCGCTCGTAACGAAGTTGATCGCCACACCCTTGCGCCCGAATCGCCCCGACCGTCCGATGCGGTGGATATAGTTCTCTCTGTTCGAAGGCAAGTCGTAGTTGATAACCAGACTGACTTGCTGAACATCGATACCACGAGCCCACACGTCCGTGCTGATCAGCACACGAGAGTTGCCTTGGCGAAAGTCTCCCATAATGCTGTCGCGCTCCTTTTGTGGCATCTCGCCGTGCATGCTTGAGACCGTGAAGTTGGCATCGCGCATCTTGTCGGTCAGCCAGTCCACCTTGCGTCGCGTGTTGCAGAAGATGACGGCTTGTGTGATGGTGAGAGTATCGTAGAGATCGCACAGGGTATCGAATTTCCACTCTTCCTTTTCGACGGCGATGAAGTATTGCTTCAAGCCTTCCAGGGTCAACTCATCACGCTTAACGAGGATGCGGACTGGATCGGTCATGAATTTCGTGGTCATGTCAAGCACATCGTATGGAAGTGTGGCCGAGACAACGACGACTTGCGTGGCTGGTGGGAGGTATCGGTAGACATCGTAGATTTGCTCGCGGAATCCACGGTTGAGAAGTTCGTCGGCCTCGTCGAGAATGAGCATTTTGATGTTGCGAGTGCGGAGATTGCGGCGGCGGATCATGTCTGCTACTCTTCCGGGTGTTCCTGAAACCACGTGCTGGCCATAGTCCAGCTTGCGGATGTCCTCGCCCACGTTTGTGCCTCCGATGCAAGCATGGCACTGGACGTTCATGTAGTCGCCGAGGGCGAGAAGGACGGATTGGATTTGGGTAGCGAGTTCACGGGTTGGCGACAGAACGAGAGCTAGGCACATAATCAGTACACTGTGCAACGATCCGCTGGCACGACTCCTGCTTACCTTGTGTCTCGCGCACAGCTGTGTCAATGACCTGAAGTGTGGAAATGCTGAAGGTCGCCGTCTTTCCGGTACCGGACTGTGCCTGGGCGATGGTGTCTCTTCCTTTGCAGATCTGAACGATCGCTCGCGACTGCACGGCAGAGGGCGATTCGTATCCATATGCGTAGATTCCGCGCAGCAAGTTTTCCTTCAAGTGCATCGCTTCGAATGTCGGTGCCACGGTGACTTCCTTGGAGGTGGAGAACTCCATGCGCTCCTCCGCCTTGCGATCGATGCCTTCGTCCGCCATGATTGCGATGTCGTGGAATGTGAGATTGAGGATGTTGGTGAAATAGAAAGGAAGAAAGTTGAAGAGGTCTTGCGATTGAAGTGCGGACCTCCGCAAAAGTTTGGCGGGCGAGCTTCCGCTTCTGAGCCAACGTCCAAAACTTTGAAACTCTTCGACCATCTTTGCGCCAGACCACACCACTCGCTATTAACACCTTTCTAGTCGCCTTGAGGTATCGGAGAATCATATTTGAAACATCACCGAGCGCGATATCCCTGAAAGCACTCCGGAGGAATAGCAGCTGCGAGCTGCCAGTGAACGCCGCGATGCTGTACGAGGACTTGCGCGGTCTACACGAGGACATTGAACGGTTGGAGCAGGCCGTCGCTGATCGAGTATTGGAAGACCCCAAACACGTGAGTATATCAATCATCTGATTGTGGGTTTCGCGACAGAGCTCACAACTTACAGATCCGTAGCCGACTCGTGCGCGACCATGAAATTCAGACTTTTCTCGACAGAATCCAATCACAATCGCAGCGCGCGCTATCAATATACAAAGAGCAGGAAGCACGAACACAAGAGATCCAGGCGATAAGTACGGGAGACACCTTCGAGGCTTTCCGAGATGAGGTGAAGAAGATCAAGACATACCACGAGCGATATCCACATGAGCCAGTCGAGAACCTAGAGCGGGCGTATAAGCGACCTCAGGATGGAGGTCCACCAGGAGGATTCGCTGGAGATATCGAGTCCATGTTCACTGGAGAGGAGGCTTTCGGACGCTTCTTTGACCTCACGATGCTGCATGACGAATACCTCAACTTGCCCGGTATGAAGGATGTCCGACGGATCACGTACCTCCAGTATCTCGACACATTCGATGCCTTTACCCCACCAAAATCAACCCTCTCTCGCCAGCACAAGATGACGGAAGAGTACTTTTCGTACGTCGGATCACTGGCACAATACCTCGAGTCCTTCCTCCGGCGGACTAAGCCCCTTGAGGACATCGAGAAGCTGCTACAGACATTCGATGAGGAGTTTGAGAAGGAATGGTCAGAGGACAAGGTGCCGGGATGGGAGGCCATTACAGCAGCGCCAACATCGAATGGTCCAGCCACGGAGGGCACTGGGGAGGGCGTATGGTGCGCTGACTGCAAGAAAGAGTTCAAAAACGACAATGTCTACAAAGCCCATCTCACCGGGAAGAAACACATCAAAGCTGCTGAAGCGCGTCAAAATGGTGGCGAATCGAATGGCGCCGCCGTAAATAACGCAGCTGCTCCAGTCGCCCGACTAAAGGAGCGCGCGGTGGCTGAGCGGGAACACCGTATCCGCAAACTGGCCTCCACGATGCAAACCGAGCGCGAGGACACCCGTGTGAATGTGGAGCGGAAGGCAGGCATGACTGATCGCGAACGACAACAGGAGCTCGCGGCGCTCTTCGCCGAAGACACAGAAATGGCCGGAGTTGCACGCGCCGAGGATGAAGACGAAGACGACGACGGCGAGGAGAAGGTGTACAATCCGCTGAAGCTGCCACTCGCCTGGGACGGCAAGCCAATTCCGTTCTGGCTGTACAAGCTTCATGGCCTCGGCGTCGAGTTTCCGTGCGAGATTTGTGGCAACTTCGTCTACATGGGTCGTCGTGCATTCGACAAGCACTTCAGCGAGGCGAGACATGTGCACGGATTGCAATGTCTGGGCATTACGAAGCATACGGGTCTGTTCAGAGAGATCACGAAGATCGAGGAGGCTGAGCGGTTATGGGAGAAACTGGAGCGAGACCGTCAAAAGGAGCTGGAGAGAAAGGGTGGAGATGATGGCGAAGGAGTCATTGAGATGGAGGACTACTCTGGCAATGTCATGCCGAAGAAGGTCTACGATGATCTGGCGAGGTCTGGCTTGCTCTGAGTTGGGTCATTGCTTCGGAGCGTGGGAGCGAGATTGATGCCGCGAGACATTCGCCGCTGTGGGCATTCGCCGCTGTGGGCATTCGCGAATCGTCTTCCTGTCGGAGAGATCTGGCGCTATGTGTCGGCAACATTGCAGCTACTCTAGCTCGGTCGATCATGGTCATGAAATGGCGAGCGACTGGCATTCCCGAGAACAAGCCGATCGTCACAGGAGTGCCGACGCAGACAAAGTCCTGGCCGAGATCAAGCAGGGCGTCGATGACACTTTTGTATTATACTTGCTGTCGCCCTTCATTCGCAGGCGAACCAACGTCGCCCGGAGGACGCTGCACGGACTAGAAGTGAGAGCTTGCTTAAGCTCAATAGTTGCCTAAATAGGAAGCTATGATGGCCAAAGCTACTCCCTTGGCAAACTTCCTCGTGTGAAAGACTACCGTATCGTGCCGTTCGCTCTCGCTCTTGATTGCTTCTCCCATACCACTTGTCACTCTGTCATTGATCGTGAACAACTGCACCCCATCGGGAGAGACGGCGGAACGAACCGAAGGAATCGTCACTCCACCACTCTGATTGGCCCATTGGCTGAAAACGTCACGTCTCAGGAAAGTGCTCGTTGAGACAATTTGGACAATCTGATAATCCTGTTCCATTCATACACCTTTGCAACGCTTTTCTGCAGCTCTCCCATTCGAAAAGGAAGCACGTCCTGAATTCCGGAACTGACCACTTTTCGATCTAAACAACGCATCAGCACGACACCAAATTCTACATGCACAGCTTGCGATTGATCTGTCGCCCAAGCTCTTTCTTGAAGTTGCAGAGAGTCGCTCTTCCCAATTCGAGAAAAATACGACCAGGAGCTATTCTTCTATCTCAAGCTCGACTTGGCTTCTGTCAAAGTCTACACGCCACAATGGCAACAACAACGAACGCCAACCATGGAGATCTGAACAACACCGAAGTCTTACGAAAGACCGTGGCCTTACCACCAGATCCAGCCTACGCAAGGACAACGCTTGCTATCACAGAAGACAAAGACGACCAGAGCATACGAGATCAATACCGGTCGTTCCTCTTGCCATACGATGTTGCTGCGAACGATTGGGTATCGAAACTTGAACTCAGCACAGCGTTGAAGATGGCTGAAGCAGACATGGAGAGGACGGGCGGTGATCGATTGAAAGTCATGGTTCTTTATGGGAGTATGCGAAGTCGGTAAGTTGCAAGTCGATCGGTGAAGTTTGAAGGTTGAGTGCTGATTTGAAGGTCAGTTCATACTCACGACTGCTCGCCTACGAGTGTGCCCGAATACTGTTCAGACTTGGATGCGACGTCCGCGTTTACAATCCGGAAGGTCTTCCCATGAAGGACGATGTGCAGCACAACCACAAGAAAGTGCAGGAGCTTCGGGAGTTGAGCAAGTGGAGTGACGGGCATATCTGGATCTCGCCTGAACAGCACGGGAACCTTGTAAGTGTCATCTATCTAAATCTTCCTGCCTATGCTGACATTCAATTAAAGACAGCAGTCTTCAAGAACCAAATCGACTGGATACCTCTCAGCACAGGATCCGTCCGCCCGACTCAAGGCCGCACACTCGCCATCGCCCAAGTCTCAGGCGGCTCACAATCCTTCAACACCGTCAACTCTCTCCGCATCCTCGGCCGCTGGATGCGCATGTTCGCCATCCCGAATCAATCCTCCGTACCCAAAGCATACACTCAATTTACCGACGCTGTCGATCCGGCGGACAAGGAGGCATTCGCCGAAGCAGAAGGTGGCAGTCGACTCATGGCTTCTAGCAACCGCGAGAGGCTCGTCGATTGCATGGAGGAGTTTGTGAAGTACACGATTATCATGCGGCAGCATTTCGATCTGTTCAATGATCGGCATAGTGAGCGGATGGAGAAGCAGGCGAAGGCGGAGAAGCTGAAAGCTGAGGAGGCGAAGGCCGTGGACAAGGCGGGTGTGGAGGGAAATGCGAAGAGTATCGACAGTGCGACGGTCGTGAATGGAGTGGATGTCGGAGGGTTGTAGAGAGAGTAGTCACACGAGTGCAGTGGCAGGGCCATACGTCTCTTCGTAGGATGCTGCACTGATTGACCGCCTCCAGCGTCAGTCTTTTGTTCAAACTGCACTGTCCAAGCTAACTGAGCGAGAGTTGCAAGATAAAGATCGTCCAAATGGCAATTCGGCTATCTGCTCAACTGCCCGGTCCAAGCCGACTGATCGAAGCCTGCGTGGTGAGCACAGCATAGGAAGGCAGGGACTTAGGCGTCGCTCCATATGGCTTCAGAATAGACGGGGTATGCATGGAGGAGGTGTTGTCGGCTTGTGAAGAACAAAAGAAGTCGAGCGCAACAGAAGATCATGTGTTCGCGACACGCATCTGGTACCACAACAGCGATTTGACTCAATTCGGGACGTCTCCGTCTTCGTCTCCGTCTTCGTCTCCATCTTCGTCTTCGTCTTCGTATCCGCGTATGTTTGGGAACTCGAGGTCGTCGGAACTCGACTTCCCAATATTACGAAAACCCCAAGACTCAACATCACACTTCCCTTTCCGGGCCTCGGGAATCAGCTCTTCCAAGATGTCTATTGTACATTCCGCGTCCTCGGCAAAGGGTATTCCATAATCGTTAAAGTCTCCATTATCTCCACACTTCGCGCAGTTCCAGTGCTCCAGTAATGGGTCGACTCTTAGGATCAGGCTGACGAGTTTCGTTGCTTTGTCCAGCAAAACTGGCATATTCGGGTGCCCGCGCCGGCACTCTCTTGTCAGTGCATCATATATCAAATCTCGCCATACATCTTGGACCACCATGTAGTGCTCGAATAGGTTCACAACACCTTCCATGTCGATGTCGGCGATGGAGAATGGCCTGACAGTGGACAAACCTAGTACTGCCCGGGCCAGATCTCCCACAGACTCAAGTTCACAATTTGGCCAGCGGATGAGGACTTCAGTAAGAAACCCACGTAGCCCGAAGGCGAGGAAATGGTGCAGTACACCGCATATAGCCGGAGTGGGTCCTGGAAACGAGTCTGCCCCGTGGGCCCTTAGGCTACAAGTTGCGGCGTTTTCCAGCACAGTGGCAATCTGCATGGAACTCTCGTCGAGTCGCTTGGCTGCTTCCAACACGATGCGGTAGAAGTAGTCGCGATCAGGGTACTCCATCGGTACGAGATGAGCCTGAGCGACTGCCAAGTGGCAGGCAAATGTTGGCGATGTGAAGTGATGCGGCACATCGTTGGATAGAACACCTCTGATTTTTGCCGTATCCAGAAATTCGAAAACAGACCTGTGAAGAAATTGCACCTCACACTTCCGGATACTGAAATCGTGCCCGTCAAATAGATTGGGAATGTGCAGAAAGTCTTTGCAGCAGGCGTTGATGACGTTGTATGTCTCGATAGCCATGTCATGCAACTGCTTCCCCGTCAACAAGACGACCTCTTGCTTGAATGCGAAGTCCGGATCTTCCACACCATGCTGCAGGAGCCAGAAAATCAGGAACGAGGGAGGGTGTTCAACCTTGCTTAGCGCCACGGCGGTTGTCAATGCCCGCGCAGTGCGGCGACGGTATGTGGGGTCTAGACGGTCAAACATTCCCTTGAAGTATTCCTCCAACTCCGGAGGAAAGTCGGCGACTCGTTGTCGCATAACTGTCATGTCGTCGCCATTTTCGAACCCAGTGCGGATGGAGCGGACCACAAGGAACACCCAAAGAAACACACCTTGTGCTTTTGATACAATTTGACGGACAAGCTCGCCGTGCCCGGGATTTGTGCGAATAGCAGCTCCGAGTTCGTCTGTCACGAAACGCTGGATGTCTTCGTGAGTGAGATCTTGCAAGTGCAGGGAAGAGCACGCGCCACTGAAGGAGCTGCGAAAGATGTTCCAGGGACGGCTGGAGGCGCAGATCTTGAACCGAGGATTCTTAGTAAGTTCACTGAGCATCGTGATGAGTTCAGACCTGTCGCCGGAGAGTTCGTCTAGACCATCGACGAAAAGACAAAAGTGTGTGTCATCTGTCGGAGCTGATGTTAGAGCCGTCAGTGTCGCCAATAGTTCGGCAGCCGACCATTGATGCTTGGCTGGCCCATCGAGGGATTCCCCAGGCTTGAAGTCCTTGACCAGATTCCTGCACTCGCTGCAAATCTGAAAGACGATTGTTCGAAGGAGGCCTTTTGCAGTGTTTTGTAGTGCAGTACCGGCGTTCCAGAGATAAGCATCAAGCACGACCACACGGCTGCTTCCAGCCCATTTGGCCAGAATTTGCTTGGTCGTGGTGTTGCTTGCCACGTACTTCATGAATGTCGATTTCCCAGTCCCAGCTCGCCCTTCAACCCAGAAGATGCCAAATCCTGACAGGAGCCACTTGTAGAACGGCGATGAGTCGTTCTCAAAAATCCAGCGAAAGGTGGCGGCGTGAGCAGGCGCTATAGCGTCTCTGCGAGTCTCCATGTCAGTATTTCGGAGGCTGTCCATGATTCTCGTAGTCTCAGCTGCATCACGTTCTGCTTCAGCTCGGGTTTCCTCTCGATGCTTGAGGTCCGCAAAGCCTTCATGAATATGGCGTTCAAGCTTCAAGGCATGATGTTTTGCAGCTTGCAAAAGTTTTCGCTGCAACTCAACAACACTGTTTGCATTCTTTCCTTCGATCTCCTCAACAGCTCGCAACAACCTCTCGAGAGCCGGCATTAGAATCAAGTTCAGTTCCTTGGACCACTCTGTTGCCTCATCTCTGATGATTTGCAAGAGAACGTTGGTGAGCCAGACATGCATCTCTTGCAGGCGTTTCTGATGGGCTTCAATGGTCTTTCGCTTTTTGAAAGCCTTGATCGTCTGGATACACACTCTCCACTTCCGTTCCAACCCAACTAGGCCTTCTTGCACTTTCACGCTGCGCAGTAGATCAAGAAGAATCTGAGCCTCCTTTCTCAGTTCCTTTGCGATATTCTCGACATTCATCTGTTCGGCGGAGGGTGCACGACTTGGATCGTGATGGGATGTGATGAGGCTGTCCGCGAAAGTGTGCTGTTGGTCGACCCACTGTTCGAGCGCGATGTTCTCCTGTAAGCCAAGCTCATCTGACGCCCAGAGCTTTGTGATTTCTGCAATGCACGAGGCGGAGAAATGGATGACTTGAATGATGCTGGAGGCCGCTGCGACGGCGGCAAGGCCTGTGACAGGATCTGCCATAGTAGTAGACGAATCGTTTGGCGTAGGAGAGCGACGACGTGGTTGAAGAGGAGAGCAACGACAAGAGTAAACCTATTACGTTGCTAGAAGGCGAACGCGAGGACTTTGAACTGTAGACCACCTTTGCGAGGCATTGTCTTGCAGTGCGACTTTTTGTTAGCATGTTGAGTTTGTGTTCGCAGGTAAGTCAGGGCTTTTTGTTCGCACGCAAACCGACTGGACTTGTCTAGCAGCCATTTGTCCTCCATGGAGCACGATAGCTGTAAGAAGAAAGAAACAGAGGCCGTTTTGTGTCTGCAGGCAAGCAGTCGGCATGACCGGCCATTCGAGTCATATCCAACTCTTTCGTGTCGCGCCAATGTTGTCATCTATGCGGGATTTTGTTAGCATACAAGGTCATTCACTCTGTGAGGTGGATGTTTGTGTTGTGCTGACGGCAAGGAGAGAAAGGAGAGAAAGGAGAAGTGTCGTCCGGCTCTCAGACGACCACGTGATCTTGGAAGAGTCTTTATCCGGTCGGTACATGAATCTTCCCCCTGTCCGGCCAAGCCCTGCTTCTCGACGGCCAAAGATTCACTCATCGCGAAACCCCGCAGCCACGATAGCTTGCTGACGCGCTGTAAACGGCAATTCTGATTTGCCAATCGCCTTACCTTACCGACCGTCATCCAGGACGACCACTTGGAGCTTGCCCGTCTGAACTGCCGTCCGGCGGCGTGGAAAAGTTACCCATGGGTAGACCGAAAGACATAAACTGCTCTGTCCCTCTGCCAGCGTAGGTGTTTCTTGTCTTTGCTATCCTCTTCCTCCGTTCGCCCCTCGATACTACTACTACTCTACCAGCAACAGGAACGGAGGACTCCATTCGCGAACTACCCTCTATTCTTATCCTCACATCAATACACAATGGCCACGAACGGAGCACCAAAAGCCCAGCAGGGCTCAGGCCGTCAATACGACCCCGACTTCACAGCAAAAGTCATCGGAACATGCGGTCCCAAAACCAGCCCTCGCATGATGCAAATCTTCTCCGGCCTCGTTCGACACATCCACGACTTCGCCCGCGAAGTCGACCTCACACCCGAAGAATGGCTCGCGGGCGTCAAGTTCCTCAACGAGACGGGCAAGATCTGGGCCGAATCAGACGGCAAACGCAACGAAATGCATCGCCTCTCCGACATTGTCGGCCTCGAATCCCTCGTCACGGAAATCGCCAACTACGTCCAAATGGACGATCCCAACTACGCTCCCACATCCGCCGCTATCCTCGGTCCCTTCTGGTCGCCTAACGCTCCGTGGAGAGAACTCGGCGACTCCATCATTCAAGACGAGCCGAAAGACGGCGTCGTGACTTACATGCACGGCATCATCCGCGACATGCAGACTCACCAGCCCATTCCGGATACCACATTCGACATGTGGCAAGCCAGCTCGAACGGCAAATACGACTTCCAAGACCCAGAGAACCAGTCGAACAACAACCTCCGCGGGAAATTCAAGACCGACGAGAACGGCGAGTACCGTCTCTACTGCCTCCGACCAACCGCCTACTCCCTCCCCACAGACGGTCCTTCGCACCAACTCCTGACCGCAGTCGACCGCCACCCCATGCGTCCCGCTCACATCCACTTGATGATCACAAAGGAAGGCTACAAGCCGTGTGTCACGCAAATCTACCCGAAAGACGACCCGTGGTTGGAGACCGACACCGTGTTCGCCGTCAAGGACGATTTGGTCGTCGACTTTGTCCCGTTGAAAGAGCTGCCGAAGAACATGCCGGAGAACAAGGGCAAGGGTGGCCCAGCGACGAGGGAGTTGGAGTTGGATATTGTGTTGGCACCGAGTCACACGCATTTGGTTGCTACACAGCCTGTGGAGCACAGCACTTGAAGAGCAGGATGTGGAACACATGTACTTGGATATCTGTGAGACCTTTGTCTCGATTGGCATCGCGGCGTTTGGGATCTGGAGGGCAAAATCTGTGTCGGGACTCATCATTTAGCGTTGTTCATATTTCTGAAGTCATGGACATTTATGCAAGCCTTCGTTCCTGCCCAATCTGTCGACTGCTTGTATTTATCATTTGGAAGCTCATGCGCAAGTGATCTTGCTGGCTGCAGTATCCGACATGAGCTTGACCAAAAGTCAGTGCGTTAACCGCGAGGCGCCTCGAAGCCGCATCGAGTCATATCGGTGACAAGGTAGATGTCAATTTCCTTGCATGTCTAATAAGGCTGACACTCCCTCTCCAACCACTTCCTCGTCAACTCATCCTCTGTGAAGAACGGCGCAGTCTTCTCCAAAACCTCCGCATGATACGCATTCAACCACTCCCTCTCCTTCTCACTCAACAGCTTCACATCCACCAACTTCCTACACATCGGCACCATCGTCACATGCTCGAAACCGAAATACGGCTTGTCTCCAAATCTGTACTTCGTCTTGACCTCCTTGACCATGACGATATTCTCGATCCGGATGCCGAAGTTGTCGTCTTCGTAGTAGCCCGGCTCGTTGGAGATGACGTTGCCTACTGACAGTGGTACTTCTGAGTACTGTATACGCGTGCCGATGCCAATGGGACCTTCGTGAACATTGAGGAATGAGCCCACGCCGTGGCCGGTGCCGTGGCGGTATTCCAGTCCATATTGCCAGAGATATTGTCGGGCTAGGGTGTCAAGAGCGAAGCCAGAGGTTCCTTTGGGGAAGACTGCCAATTCAAGACCGATGTGGCCTTTCAGCACGAGAGTGTATGCTTCGCGTTCTTGATCTGTTGGTGTGCCGAAATGTAGTGTTCGGGTGGTATCCGTTGTGCCGTCGAGGAATTGAGCGCCAGAGTCGCAGAGGTAGATCTTGTCCTTGTCGATGATGCTGCAGCTACCAGGCTGAGGACTGTAGTGAATCACAGCAGCATTCGCGCCTGTCGAGGAAATTGTGTCAAAGGACAGGCCGACGAACTTGTCGTGCTTACTGCGGATCTGTTCGAGCTTGTCGGCACCGGCGACTTCATCTAGATCGGTGTTTTGCTTTGTGACAAGTTCGTTCTCGAGCCATGCGAAGTATTCGCTCAGAGCTGCACCGTCGCGAATGTGGCAATTGCGCATGCCATCCAGCTCTGTTGCGTTCTTGATGGCTTTGGCATCTGCGATTGGCGATCGAGCTTCGTCGACTTTCTCCTCGCCTCCCAACGAGCGGGAAAGTGCCCATGAGGCCTTGGTTGAAAGCAGATACTTCCGCTTGGACTTCGTCGAGCCGTTCGTTGAAGGTTCCGAGGCAGCCAAAGCAGTGATGTCCGAGAATATGCTTTCGTATGGACGGATGTTTACCCCTTCAAGATGCACTTTGGCATCCTCCGGTAGCTTCGTCTCGTCAATGTATAGCGTTGCCTCCTCGGGCGTGATCACAGCGTAGGAGAAGAAGACCGGGTTGTACGGGATGTCGTTGCCCCGAAGATTGAACAGCCACGCAATCTCATCCAGCATGCTCACGACAAACGCCGCGGCTTTCTTCTTCTCGAGCTCCTTTCGCAATTCTTCGATCTTCTCTTGAAACGGCTTGCCAGCATATTCGGTCCCCAGCACTCTAACGGGTTCGTTGGGTCGCGCCGGCTTGTCCTTGCCCCAGACCTGGTCGACCAGGTTTTCTGCAATCGCTACCAGGTCTTTTCCGCCCTTCTTCTTGATCTTCTCGCCGAGTTTCCGACCTTCAGGTGCCGTCAGAACCGTTGGATCTACACCAACCGTCTTCCCTCCCTCAGCCTGATCGATTGTCCATTCCTGCCATGTTGGAACGTCTTGCAAGCCTTGCTTCAACAACTCCCAATTATCATCCAGCTGCTGACCGGCCTGGTTGAAATATCGTCCATCCGTGGCGAGAGCAGCCTTGTCCAGCGATACGATTGCCGTACCAGCGGATCCTGTGAAGCCAGAAATGAACTCTCGTCGAGCATCGGTCGCAGCTATGTATTCGGACGAATGAGCATCCTCAGATGGCACGACTGGTGCGTTGTCAGTCAGCCGTCGGGTGTGTGCGGTGAATCCGAATCCTACTGTAGATATCTACCTTGTGCTGGCTCATCAGCTTCCGAAGCCGATTGAGCCTGTCAGTAGTATCGACTTTGGCCATCTCGATCGGTCTGCAAGCTCGAAGTGAAGTGGAGAAGTTGCGCAGTCTGGTCGTCGAATTACGCGACACACGGAATATGTTGGCGAGCATGTAGAATCGACCGAGTGTGCATGAAGAGCTTCCGTATGAGGATGGTAGAGGTGGGTTGTTCAAGCCGGACCCGGGTAAAGTGGAAGCTGGACATCCGGTCTCAAGGGTCTAAATAGCCGGTCCTTCTTATCGAGATCAAAACCGTGTCACCTCACTTCGAGGAATCTTGAGTCACATCGATCAGAGTACAGAGACTTGCCATTGCATGCCATTGGAAGCCATGCCAGCCGTCTAAGCACTTATCAAGAGGAATACACCCTGCAACGAGACTTCATCCCACGGGCCTTTCGCATCTCGGAGTTCAGCACAGTCATGGCGCCCAAAAACATGACAATCAAGCGGGCATTGGCCATTGCATCTCAAATACGATCCTATTCTGCGCCTGCAGACCGCGCGATTCCTGCGGCCAAGCAGAAGTACGTGCCGACATCTGGGACCTATCCGAAGGGTTTCCTCGCTGGCAGCGCTTTTGCAGGCGTGAAAGCCAGCAACACCAAATACGATGATCTCGCACTCATCGTCTCGGAGAAGCCATGCGTCGCAGGAGCCGTCTTCACGCAGAATGTGTTCAAAGCCGCTCCCGTGAAGGTGTCTCAAGGAATCCTCGCGGAAAAGAAAGGCTCCGACATTCGCGGTGTCGTGGTCAACTCTGGATGTGCCAATGCCGTGACTGGAGGCCTTGGCAATGACCATGCTCGAGCCATGGCTGCGGCGACTGATCGCTGCTTTGGACACGATAATCCCGAGTCACTGCAAACTCTCGTGATGAGCACCGGAGTCATCGGCCAGCGACTGCCCATTGACAAGATCACATCTGCCATTCCCAAGCTTCACGAGTCATTGGGATCAACCCACGAGCACTGGCTTGCCGCAGCTCAGGCCATCTGCACCACCGACACGTTTCCCAAGCTCATATCGCGGACCTTTACTCTTCCAAGTCATCCGGAAACAACTTACAGCATCGCTGGAATGACCAAAGGTGCTGGTATGATCCACCCAAACATGGCTACGCTGCTAGCTACCGTGTGTACAGACGTCGCCATCGATCCGCAGTCCGTGCACAAGTTCCTCACCTCCGGCACGAACAAGTCTTTCAACTGCATCTCGATCGATGGAGACACTTCGACCAACGATACTCTCACGTTCTTCGCTAATGGCGCAGCAGCGCCAGCTGATTTTCAGCCTTTGATACACGGCAAACAATCCAAGAATGCCGATGTGACTGCTTTTCAAGCCGTTTTGGATGACTTCTTGACGGAACTCGCACAATTGGTGGTTCGAGACGGCGAAGGCGCCACCAAATTCGTCACTATCCGCGTACGAAGCGACATAAATTACAAAGCCGCCAAACGCGCGGCCGTGAGCGTTGCCTGCTCGTCGTTGGTCAAGACCGCGCTCTACGGGAAAGATGCCAATTGGGGTCGGATCCTATGCGCTGTCGGATATGCCCCCGGGATCATGTCCAGCACAACAATAAATGCTGACAGGCTGGTCGGGAAAGAGGCGAGTCAAACAGACAAGAATGGCAGGATTCCCATCCTGCGCGGCAAAAGGGCATCAGCTCAAGTCGAACCATCGCGCACGAGTGTCAGCTTCATTCCGAGCGATGGCAGTGAAGAGCTGAAACTGCTGGTGCGTGGGGAGCCGCAAGAAGTCGACGAGGTGCGTGCGAAGCAGATCTTGGAGATGGAAGACCTCGAGATACTGGTGAGACTAGAAGATGGTCCACTGGAAGTGGAAGATCAAGATGCGGAAGGGAGGAAGCGAGCGCCAAGAACCGTCAAGGAAGCAGTCTTCTGGACCTGCGATTTCAGCCACGAGTATGTCACGATCAATGGTGACTACAGGACGTGAGTGGTCTAAGGGTCTTGCGTACGCTTTCATCGGAAATGAACGCAGGAAAGAGCTGCTGTTGTGCAGAAGATGAGTAAAGTCAGTTCGCAGATCAGTGTTTCTCGTCATATCTGCTGAACCTCATTCTAAGTACAGTCGAATTTCATGTTGCCTCCGCGGCCCAGTACCCGCGACCATCAACCGGGAACTTCATTCGCAGCCCCCTTCCCGCTCTCGCCCGCCATACAACCAGTCCTGTGTCCTTCTTTCCAATCCATCTTCTGACAGACTTTATCGCAGTAGAGAGCACTCTTGCAGCGGCCGCAGACCAGCAGTTTTCTGTCTTGGCCAGAACGTGCGCCACAGAACGTGCAGTTTTGCTTGGTCCTTTTCTCTTCGGCCGAAAGCGGAATCCCAAACAGCTCTTCGCTATACCAAGTGTTCAATTCGCGAACACTAGCCTCAGTCCCGTCATCGTGTCCTGGAAGCGCAAGGGCGGCTGCCGTTCCTGCCGCCATGTGAGCTGCGTTCAGGTGTTGACGGTGCCCGTAGATCTTGGGCATCCCTTTTGCGATCTCTCTCATGCCGGCGTGACTGCTGGGCATGAAGTAGAGGTTTTGTCTCAGGATGCGCTCTCCCTCCGCGGCAAATCTCTTACCGTGCTCGCCCAGCAAACCACCTACGATCAACAGCTTTTGCGCAGTGCTTCCAAAAGTGCTGACAATAGCGAATGCATCATCGTCTGTGATGGCTTGGTTCTTGGGCATGACGAACATGGCTGAATCTCGTTGACTGCGGTTCATAGCACTATGATTTGGTTAGCGGAGCTCTCAAAGCAAAAAAGGGGGATTTCGAACAGATCGCCGAGCTTGATGAGCCTCGCTCGCTCTGCCGCACTCATAGTAACCATTGCGTGGTCTCCAGTCAGTGTAGTTGATGGTGTGTGTTGCATCGAATGGCAGCTTGGAAGGCCTTGAATTCGATCCTTTAAAAACCAATGTTTCCATCTGATTTGGCGATCAGTGGATGTTTCCTAGCCTGACAAAGGGCGTGGTCGCCATCAGGGACCAGACGTGAACGGCGGCATCGGGCACAGAGTGGAACGTTCCAGTCTCGTAAAGGGGGTACGGAGAAATCGCTCATTTGATATCGCAGGCCTCATAATCACCTCTCGACCATAAAGCAGAGCGTACGCCATGCTCACTTCACCTCTTACCTTGTATTCTGTTGCAGTCCCCGACGACATCTTCCGCATCATGTTTGACAGTCTGTCATGGCTCTTGTTGCGACGCTTTCAAGCAACTACATCGTCCGCTTCCTGGCGCTCTTTCACCTTCTCCACGCAATCTGCCTTGTGCTCCTTCTTCCAGTGCATCTTTTGACAGGTCCGGTCGCAGTAGCGCGCTACTGTGCACCGACTACAGGCCATTAGCACCCTCTCTGTGCCAGATCTGGCGCCGCAGAATGCGCAGTTTTGCCTCTTCTCTTCTTCCTCAGCCGTAAGTGGTATCGCAAACAGCTCCTCAATCAGCCACGCCACAAACTTGTCAACGCTCGCCTTGGTCGCGCCGGTAACCCCCGACGTAAGCGCCATGTTTGACCACAGGACATCGGCCGTCGGTCTTGGGCGCATTGAATATTGCTTGGCCTTTTCACTGGCGGAGTTCTTCCAGACTTGGACAGCGTCGATGTGGGATGGAGTGACAATGACATCGCGCATCACGCGCTCGCCTGTCTCGGTGAACTCCTTGCCGTCCTCGCCGAGTATCTCGCCCACGATCATCAGCTTCTGTGCGGCGTTCGCGAGATCTTTGGCCGTGAGTGGATCTATCTTGGAGGACCGACCCGCGAGCTTGACAATAGTAGCAACGTGTCGTTCACACCGGTTCGCAGCTCTTCAATTGTGTCAGTGTGGATTAGAAATCCTGGCAAAGGCGGATACGCACAAATTCCCGAGCTCCTTAAGTCTCGCTCGCTCCGCAGCATCGATAGTGGCCATTGCGCAGCTTCAGGTCGGTGAAGTGATAGCGGTCGTCACGTTGTGTGTGGTTGATTGAGGAACGTTCAAATTTTGAGCTCGGAGAAGTTACGATGGAGCTAACGAGGATCAGCGACGACACGTGAATTTCCAGGTTCGTTTGGAGATGACACACCGACAAGTTATTTCTCAAGGCATCACTGACGGTGTCGTGCAGACAACGACGAGCTAGTCCTTGCTCTTTGCTTTGCTGAGTGACATACTCTTCGCAAGCACGGTAGCCTTCCAAGTTATCTCGACCAACATTTCCGCAACAAGACTCACCCCTAAGATCGCCTGATGACATCCAGTATCCAATCCTTCGCCTCCTTCGCTTCCGACAAGCCATACGGAAACATGAGCGGGAAACAATGCGTCTGTTTATCCCACTGCAACCACTCTCCCTTGATCCCTAGTGAATTGCACTTCTCCCTAAGTAGCGCCGCATCCGGAGACAAGATATCATACGTTCCAGTCACGCCATGAATCTTCACATCCCTCCTCGACAGTGGTCCAAAATCGGCCAATAGCGGGGATACGCGAACATCACTTGCATCCCATGCCCCTCGCCACGCATTGGCTGAGGATACTACGAACGGCATTCGTAGCAGCGGATCATTCTTCTCGATCTCTTTCATCTCTGGATTACTTCGTCGCAGGTCGGTGGACGGACAAATCGCCATTATAGCTTTCGGACATAGTGCATCGGGGTTCGCAAGCAAGGAGTTGACGACCAGACTCAGCACGATGTTTCCGCCAGCGGAGTCTCCAGCGAATATGACTTCTTCGTTGGCTTCTTGCGCTGAAGCCAGAAGGGCGTTGTACAGATGCATGATCTGAGGGAAGGCGACGGGCGCGGGAGTGTTCGGCGCCAGAGGATAGCTGACGAGCGTAACGATAAAGTCGGGCAGCTGTAATGCCATCTCCGTAATCAGACTCCAATGTTGTGAAGAAGCGGGCGCCTGCCAGCCTCCGCCGGCGAAGTAGTATAGTCTCTTTGAAGTCTTCTTCGCTCCAGACTCATGCTTCGATGACTGCGGTGTCTCTTTCCGCCGAAAATCGTATAGCCATATATCTTCCACTTTCCGCTCCGTAACGTCCAGCTTCTTTCGTGACTTGCCCGGAATGTCCAGCTTGGGCGACCCGGCTGGGAAATCTTTCTTCGGGGCAACGAGCTTGGTGTTGAATGGTTTCAAGCAGCTCTGGAGTATGGTCATCAACGGCGATCTGTCGTGGCGATAGGTAGTTTTGATCGAAGGCGTATGGCCCGCGTCTGGACTCGATTGGGACGCCATTGTTGCCGACATCCTGAGGTTGTACTGGTGCTCTCAAGGAGTGAAAGGCTGGAGGAAAGAGGAGAGAAGAAAGGGAAAAGCACTGACCTACCGCGATGCGACTTTCGCAAGCCTCATGGCACAGGCGACGCGGCGAATGGCACGCTTGAGCGACGAGGCTTGAAGGAGTATGAGACGTGCATGACGGGTCGTTGAGGGTCGTGACGATCTTAGGTTCGATCCGAGCTTGGCGACCTAGCGGCTGAAGTGGAGCGAGGTCCGGACCTGGATATTGTGGAGATGAGGTCTTTGGAATGCTATCAAGCTCTTCAGACGAGAAGCTATTGTTATGCTGAAATTCCATGAGGGTTTGGAGTCAGGCTGTAATTCTATGGAAGCCCAAGATGGACTTCAAGGGGCGAAAATACAACCGGCCTGCGAACAGCTTTTCCCACCTTCGTGAGATTGCCATCTCAATCCTCCACGCGGTCGCAGATCTCAAGAGGTACACCATTTCGAGCGCACTCATCGTGACCGATCATGGTGATGCATCCCAGAGGCGTTCACAGTGCGCCTCAATCGAGCTCCAGTCCATGTGTTCGGCACGTCTTTTAGAATATACACTCGCTCTTCGTCGCAAAATCGTACAAGCTGCTGTTCCTCGCGCGAAGCGAGGAATTATAGCCGTAGTGACCCTGTCGCGACTGGAAATCTCGCCATCCCAGCCTGCAAGTTACCAGACAGCAAGCTAGTAGATGCCGTCAGAAGCTTGCTGTGGTCGACAGCGATACTGAACTGCGTGCCATAGCTGCAGACCTCCAATAGCTATCAGGTGTGACTCTTGAGCAACCAGGACGATTGCTCGTGCAAGGTCTCTTTAACTTGAAGGATTGGCTGCATCGCGTGCAGTATCTCAACCCATCTCGCTCCTGCCAAATGCTCGATCCATAGCATCTCCCAGATCATCCACACTACGGTCCTGTTTGGCCGGCTCAGGGTCGTCCATGAGATTCTGGGGTTGCGATGCTTGGTTCGTGGTGTCGCCCATCTCAGCTACATGGCTCGGCTTCGCAGGTTGAGGCTCGAGTACCCGCACATCGGAGTCCAAGTATCCGGGCGCTTTCCTTCTCTTCTCCGCTAATTCGCGCTCCTTGATCCTCCGCTCCCACTCTTCAACCTCTCGCTGCCCATCGACCTTTTGCTTCTCGAGCTGTTCCAACAGTGCCTTGTTCTGGGCGATGATGGTCTGAGGATGTGCGGCGAAGCTGCCTGATGCTGATGTGACGTATGCCGGGAGCTCGGAATTCGACGGCGCGGGTGCGGCATTGAGGATGGAAGGAGGGATTGTCGAGGGTATCGTGGCGTAGTTGTGAGGAAGCGTTGGCGCCTTGGGTAGGTCGATGAATGGGTTTACGCTAAGAGGTGTCTGTTGCAACAGCGGATGCGAGCCTAAGGTCAGGAAATTGTCAGGTATGAAGGCGAGCTGGATGCGAATCGATCAAACTTACGATCGTCCATCATGTCGAGTGGTATGGCGATGTTCTGCGGTGGTCGTTGTTGCGGTGTTCAACTCAATGCGGGGAGTTTGAAGATGCGCCAGGACTTCCGGATAACCCGGATACAAGCTTGTAGCCGGTCATATCCGGTGCTCGATGCCTCACGCAGCATTATGGCAAGCTCAAAGGAATAGTACGAACATTAGCAGGATGATGAGGACCATGATCAGCATCGAGATGCAGCAGCTGGAGTATTTGTCTGCCAGCATTGTTAGCCACTGTATCGCCATCGCATCGAATCCATTCACTCCACTCACCCTCGTTCTTCTCAATGACATATCTGATCTTCTTCATACCAACTCCGAGCTTGGATCCAACTCGATCTGTGATATTCTCCGTATCCTCGAGCATTTCTGCCTGCTCTTCCAGTTCTCGTCCCATCGTGTCTGCCTGTGCGCGCAGATTGCCCACTGTCTGAAAGACGCCATCGAGAGCCTCGTCTTGCTCATGCATCATCTCCATCTGTCGCTGCTCTTCCCACGCGCCATAGTCGTCCTCATCCTCGTCAGGGTCTGTAGCAAAGGCATCTGGATGTGCCAGCGCAGCTTTCCGATCTGCCGCGATCACAGTCTCGTTCAGCTTCTGCCGCATCTCCTCCACTTCTCGACCAACGTCGGCCACAAGCTTCCGCCTTCGCCCAACTTCTGCGACATCGAGTCCATATTTATAGGGGTCGCCTTCAACAGCGCGGACACTCTGGACGAGATCTTCGAGATCAGTACTTAGATCCGTGAGGGTGCTTTCGAGTTCGGATCGAGCTTCGGCGAGTTCTGGAGAATTGGAGCTCGACGCTGACGATCGGATTCGGAGGTAGGAAGAGAGGAGTGGTCGAGACTGTTGAAGTAGGGACAGAACATCGCTCTGAGCCGCTAGGAAAGGATCGTCGGACATGGTGCTGATGTCGATGACTGTGGCCTCAATGCGCAATGTGTTCACCGTCCGGTCGCGTGCGTTGCCGTATGAACCCAGAGGAGTCGCAACACAGACAATGTCATGTCCGACCTCAAGACAATGGAAGTTGACCCTGAGGCTGATGCTCGTGATCTACAACCAACAAGCTGGGGCTAGAACTAGAACTACTGGCGTTGCACGCTAACAAGTGAACTTCATGCTTCAATCAACTTCACAACGTCTCCTGATTGTCTGTCTTCTTCAATGATATTCTGCCAAATGGCATCACATCAAAGGCTGCATCTGACAGAGGTCTATTGGACTATGCGAAGCGAACGTGTCAACGGCGCGATTGCTTCAGAATGCCGGGCTTGCCGAATTGTGTTCATCTCACAATGAAGGGGTCCCTCCTTCAGCAGGCGTACAGGGCCACAGGCATCACCACACTTTTGGAAAAGCAGGGCAATGTATGAAATTAGGTGAGGCTCATGAGAGACATGGGTGCGTGCATCGGCCCTGACTCCGGAGCCGGGGCGTCATCGTAATTCGCCCCAGAGTGTCTCGTAACACCTCTTCACTCCTCCAGGGGTGAGTCAAGAACATTCAAGACCAGCGACTCATGCCACTACTTCCTCCCTATGACTTGGCGCAATGACCAATACCGCTGCAGCTTCTGGCTTTCAGGATGAAAAGGCACGGGAACGAGAATTCTACACGTAAAGGAGACCTTGGCAGACAAGTTCCGTCTGCATCCGTCCGCTGAAATTTGACCAGATACTACGACGCTGTTCGTTCCCTCAGCGATGCCGACTTTCCATTCACAAACCTCTTCGACGATGAGGAAGCGAAGCTCCACAAGCCAGCGTCATCGAATGATACAGCTCTTACCGCGTTCTGCCAGCTCGGCGCATTGAGGGTCGGTGCGCGCAGATGTCTACTGTTCATGTTTGATCAGGAGTATGCCTTCATTCTCGCAGAAGCTACGAGGACGTTGTCCCTTCGTGACGATCATAGCCATGATGTCGAAGACGGGTTGTGGCTTGGACAGACCATCATCCCTCGTGGTCTCAGCGTTTGCGAGCACACTGTGAACATCCCAGCCGAGAACTATGGCTCAAATCGATTCCACGACAATAGCGATCTCATCCACATCGTCAATGACTTAAAAGACTCTCGCTTTTGCGATCGGCCCTATGTGAAGGAAGGTCCAAAAGCACGGTTCTATGCAGGAGTGCCTATCACTTCTCCATCCGGCCTGAGAATCGGAGCATACTGTGTGCTGGACGATAAGCCAAGAAACGGTCTTCGTCAAAAGGACATCAATTTCATGCTCGAGATGAGCACTACGATTATGGAGCACCTGGAAATGCTCCGCGCGAGGACCGAGTTTGGAAGGGGTACCCGTATGCTCACGGGCTTGGGCACATTCGTGAAGGAGTCTCCGATCGAGGTTTCTCACAAGCGCTCCAGGCGAATCACAGTCCCGAGTATGGTCAAGGAATCGCCAGTGCTTGGATTTGGCGAGTCGTCCGCAGTTACAGGACACCAAGACGCTCATGACTATTTCGGCAGTGCCATCTTCGATGGGCAGGTCAGCTCGAACGGAATTTCGAGTGGCTCATCCCATTCAACGGGGCGCCAGAGATCACTTCCATCAGCAGCGCTGACTGATCCAAACGACCGCAGTGGACTGATCACTCCTTCAACAACTCTTCGCGCTCAGGTGTCCCTGACGGACGAAAGCGAGCCCGATGGCGGAGTCGGAGACACCCTTCAGCGAGCGGCTGTCCTGCTACGAGATTCTATTGAGGCCGACGGCGTCTTGATACTGGACGCCTCAATTCACTCCTACGGTGGAGCCGTGACGGGAGAACAATACTACTCAGACAGCGAGCCGGAGAGTGCTATCAGCGAAGATGGTAGACCGACAAGCAGACCTACAAGAATCGACTGTCGGATACTCGCACAATCCAAACGTCATTCAAACGACAAGAACTCAGGCCCTGCCATTTCCGAGAAGACTTTACGAAGTCTACTACGGCACTATCCCCAGGGCAAGGTCTGGAGGTTTGACTCCAATGGCGATATATCATCGGACGAGAGTGGCAGCGAGCTCACGTCTGACTCCGCCGACGAGGACAGTTCTCCCTCCAAGCGACAGTCGTTCAAGATAACAAGATCAAAAAGGAGAATGCGGGAAGCACGGGCGATACAACGAGTCTTCCCCGGCGCCCGGACCATTTGTCTTGTAAGCATTTGGGATAATGTCCGCGAACAGTTCTACGCTGGTGCGATTGTCTACTCCTACTCTCCAATCCGACAATTCTCCTCGGAACTACTGTATATGATGGCATTCATGGATGTCGTGATGGCAAAAGTCTCGCGAATCGAAGCGAACCTGAAAGATCAAGCCAAGTCGGATTTCATCTCGTCTGTGTCGCATGAGCTGAGGTCTCCTCTGCACGGCAAGTCCATGTCTGAATCAGCATTTCTCGAGCGGGATCACTGATTGGACGACAGGGATACTCGGCAGTATCGACTTCCTCCATGATCAAGCAGTTCTCGACTGGTCGTTGATCTCGCAGATCGAAAGGTGTAGCGCCACGTTGATGGACGGTGTGTACTCCCGGGTCGACACCTTGCCATGTCTCGAACGTCTGCTGATACCGGAAAACAGTCATCGATCATCTTCTCGACTTCGCGAAGCTCAACCACTTTGGTAAGAAGCTCAAACGCATCGACCGCAGAGGCGGAGCCCCCGAAGGCAATGGTCTGCTTCCTAAGAGCTCTCTGGCTTCTGGAGGGTCGAATCTAACAGAAGTGGTGTCTCTCGCAAAGATCACCGAGGAGGTGACCGACTCGATTTTCTTTTCTCACTGCTGCCGTGTAGATGGAACGCCGACCGTCGAATTCATCTTGGACATCGACATGGAACCGGACCTACAGTGCGATCTCGCTGTGGGCGCCTGGAAACGGCTGTGCATAAATATCATCGGCAATGCTCTGAAGTACACCACGTCTGGATATGTCATGGTCTCATTGAGGATGGCGACGCCGAAGGACAAGCCTCCACTTGCCATGCTGACCGTTTGCGATAGCGGCATAGGAATGACCAAAGAGTACATGGAGTCGCGGCTATTCAAGGCCTTCAGCCAAGAGAACGATCTCGCCAACGGCACGGGTCTTGGCATGTCGCTCGTCAAAAAGATCTTGCAGGCCTCTGGTGGTCAGATCAAGGTGCAAAGCGCAAAGGACGCGGGAACTGTCATGACAATATCCATGCCACTCGACATCATCACGCCAAAGCAAGCAGAGCCAATGCATGTTGTACATCCTGGACTCCGAGTTGGAATTCTCCAGCCGCCCCGCGCAAAGTCTTACAAATCTACAAAGGGGCGAAAACTTCAGATTGCAGCACTACAATGTATCTTCCGCCGACTGAACGCAGAAGTGGTCTCGCCAGAGGCAGCGGCTGTCGTTATTGCATTCGAGACGGACCTCCAAGCCTTGATCAGTCGTGATCAAGCCGAACATTGCAATGTTCCTGTGATCGTGCTCTGCGACACGGTGATGTCCGCAGCTCGTCTTCGAACTTCGCACATCAAGCTTTCCTCCAGCAGAAGAGTTGAGTTCGTTGCACGGCCCTTTGGCCCAGCTCAGATCTGTGCGGCGCTCCAGAAGTGTATCAGAGCAGCCGGGCCGCAGACACCCACAACGCTGTCTCCGCAGGCGACAGCCGGGCATACTAGGAGAGTGCTACGACGGCAGCTCTCTCGGCGAGCATATACGCAAGCTGTGGTTCCCCAATCGCCGTCGAAGGTCTCTCAACGTCCGCTGAAGCGCTCATCTTCTGCGCCGATACTTGCAGAGGGCAGTGTTCCGACGGACAATTACCGATACAAAGGTTTCGGGCAAGCACTGCAAGACATCGCAGCGGCTTCGGAGAACATGCAGCCACAAGTAGCTGGAGCCGAGCTTACGCACCGCCCGGTTGCTCCTTCTGGCGTGACCAGTCAGATGGGTAACCTTCCGATCCCTCCATATGCGGCTGCGGTCGCGGAGCAGAAGCTGTCGTTGCTGCTCGTTGACGACAATGTAAGTCCAGATATCCTGGTCACTGCACAAGAGCAAAGCTAACTTTCCCAGCCCATCAATCTACGCCTCCTCACCACATACGCCGAGAAATACAACCATCCCTATCGCGGAGCATCGAACGGCCTCGAAGCCGCCCAGGCGTACGAGTCCGCCGCGTCGAAGTTTCCCAACACAACAATACCGAACGCACCGAAACCCGATGTCATCTTTCTGGACATACAAATGCCCATCATGGACGGCTACGAAGCCGCCCAACGGATCCGGGCGTTTGAAAAGACGGCCGGCGTCAAGCCTGCTATCATCGTTGCCATCACTGGTCTCGCATCGAACCAGTCCCAACAAGATGCATATTCTAGTGGGATTGACATGTTTCTCACCAAGCCAGTGCGGCCGAGAGATATTACGAGAGTTTTGGAGTCGATTTCTGCTCCGGGAAAGGGGTCTGCGATTGAAAGCGCGAGAACGTGAAGGTGATTGGAGTGTAGCAGTCCATTCTCGGGAAACGTAATATCAAACCTGTACGATTACTCCTCGCAGCAGGAGACTGATGCCCGACGACCATGTTCCTAGAAATCATCGATCAGACTCGGGCATCAGAAGTGATCGAAACATCAGATCCTCAGATCCTCAGATGCACTGGCGATGAGATCGTAGACAGAGCCTGCCTCCTTGCCAGAGCCGATCCACTTCCCTGTCTCTCTCACTCGCTTTCGTTCGTCGTACGTCGATAAAAACAAGCATGCGGGAACCACTCCTCAATACACTCCGACAAAGCTCGTTCGCCTACTTGGCATCCTCATTCCCTACGTCCACCCTCCCCAGCACAATGCTTAGGTCACATGGGACCGGAGTGAACTCACGCTGTTCTCTAAAGTGTCTGCGCTCGGTCTTTGAATTCGAGAAATGTCTTGCCGCAGGAGGAGTCACGCCAAGGGACTCTTGGATGATCGACGACGACGACGCGAGCCAGACCAGCGACACAAATTGACCCGATGCGCCATTTAAGACTCGCTCGGCTGAAGCAGTGAATTCGCAGGTCTGGCACTTGAACAGGAACCGAGCAAGGGTGAATGATTCCTGCTGTTTCCAGGAGAGGATAAGACTAGCATGGGCGGAGTGTTTTCTCCTCGGAACAGCTCTTCTGATGGGTATAGATATTGATACTAGCCATGAAGTTGACCTATTCCATTTTGAGGGAGCATAGGCGTGATCTAGCGTCCTGGTCTCGACGAAGTGTGTAAAAAGTGCTTCTTTTGCTTGTGGTCGGCGTCCGCTCCATCTGGATCTGGATGAGCTCCCGTCGTCCTCGTTGTCGTTAGTCTCGTTCCATCGATCCGGGGGGTCAGAGGTTGAGAGGATAAGATCGGTCAAGGCCTGGAGCTCGGTGGGCTCGTTTTCGACATTTTCGAAGTTGTCGGAGATCTTATCGCTATCGGAGGTCTTCTCGCTATCGGGGGTAGCAGGACGGCGCCGACATAAGAATGTTGAAGCAGCTGCGGGTCAACGTTGGTAGGAAGCGAGATAGGCGGTGCGGTGAAAAGCCCGAGAGACAATCTCGGACAGCTGCAGGCGTTCTGCCCTTCGGTTTTCTTACCGAAGCTCAAGGACAATGTGAAGATCGACGGGCGAACAGGCGAGCAAGAAGGGAAAGAGACTAGGATTGAGAGAAGAAGCTTGAACGTAAACACTCTCTTCAATCGTGTCAAACAAAATCGCCAAATGCTGCCTCAAAAAGTAATTGAAAAATCTCGTCATCGAGGACGTGAAAGGAAAACACAGATAGCCTTTCTCCCTTTCCATAATGTGAACGCCTGTGAAACCAACCCGTCTGCGTCGCTTGGCTGCTGCGTCCGTCGAAGGATCGCCTCTCTGGAGCAGAATTTTCGCTTAAAATCGTCCTCTGTCACCTCATCTGTTCTCTTGCTCTTGCGCTCGCTTCAAATCACTGTTCCTTCATTCGTTCACTGCACCTTCTTCACCACCACATCCGGCTCGTAACTTCGATCGTCCTTCCCTTCAACCTCGACGACCATCTTCTCCATCTCCTTTGCCTGCCTCTTCCACTCGGCGTCGCTCGTCTTTGTCTCTCTCTTGAACAGCTCTTCATTAGGTTTCCTGTAGCTGCCTCCCAGACGATCCCACAACGTGGTGAACTGTCCATAATTGTAGTTGAAGTACAAGTGGTGCATCGTGTGACACGCTGCGCCGTTGATGATCGGTGAGTTGGCGACGTACTCTCCGTCATGGATCATGACTGTCCAGATCTGGATAAAAGTGAAGAGCGCGATGTAGGCGAATTTGTGGAGCGGGAAGAGGAACGGGAAGAGGTGGTAGGGCACACTCTGAGCATATCCGTCGAGCGGGTGGAAGGCGAGAGAGGCGTAGGGAGTCGGCATGATCCACTTGTGGTGCGGCTTGTGGAGACGGCGGTAAAGGATCGGGTGGTGGAGCGCGCGGTGGATCCAGTAGATGCAGAAGTCGGTGAACATGAGGAAGATGGGGAATTGGAGGTATGTGTACCAGCTGCCGAAGAGATGCGTTACAATCGGGTGATTGACCTCGGACAGGTTGTCGTAGATGAAGGAGTATCCTCGGACCTCAGCGACAAACCATGGCGCGGTGAAGATGGCAATGGTGGGGATAGCAGCGATGGCTTGTTGGATTTCCAGCTTCATCTGGTTCTTGAGGTATTTCGGGTGGTTGACGGTGGTCTTGTCGAAGATGAAGATGTAGGAGAGGGTCGCAAAGGTGAAGTAGAGGACATTGGCGAAGAGGGAGGATATGATGAAGAAGGAGACAAATTGGCGGAAGAGGTTGTCACGATCCCAGCGGGAGAGGTATGCGTACTCGCTCGGTTGGAGGGAGAAGGAGTCGGTCGTGGGTGTGTATTGCCATGATGACTTTGTGAGGAGATATTCTTGTTGCTGTTGTTGTTGGTGTTGGGCAAAAGTCGCGTTGTGGTTGGCGAATGTCTTGAGCGACGCGGCGAGGGTCGAGACCGGGTCGAAGGTGATGGACTGGGATATCGGGAGGAGGGTCGCGTAGACTCGATCGAAGAGGTACGTGTCAAACACCTCGAGGACGATGTCCATGGCGGCGGCGGTGGTGTTGGAGATTCAGCCGAGAGCGGGGACTGAGGTGTGATTCCAGACGAGGGCTTCCAATGGGTTCACCACGCGGGGTAGAGTCGTACCAATGCTGGTGGGAATGTGTTATAAGTGAGTTGTATAGGAGGAAGAGTGTATGAGAGGAGGAGGAACGGCACAGGAATGAAGAAACAACCACAGACCTACTCTCAAGCAAAGCAGTGGCGGCAGGAAGCTGGCCCGCAGCGATCTATCCCAACTCGTCAACAGAAATTGAAATTTGGGTGGAGAACACCACGTCAAAAGTGGTTCGATCTTGAAAGTTCAGTCTCAGGGAAAGGGTCCAGAAGAGACGTCCCTTGCCGAATTGGCCCATTCCAGCCCTCTTTATCTGATCGATCGGCATTGAAACTTCCTCGTTGGGACTAGCCGCCATTTCTCGGAGGACACCGCGACCACGGTCAAGATCACGTGGGAGTCGCGCCGGGTTTTTGATTTCCCGCCCGTGGGAGGACGGACGCTGTTCTCGAACGAAATGGGCGCGAGAGACGGTCGAATCGGCAAGAGTTCGCTTTCTCGGCGGGCAGATGCTGCGGCATCGCGTGTAAGTCCGCAGGGTGGAGATGGTCGTCAAGAGTGGGGCCTGCGAAGTTGTCGAGAGTGGCATGCCGACACGAGATCGTCGCTTGGCTGCCATCTCCGCATGAACAATCGCGACGGACAAGCGGAGGGTATTCTCGTGCGACATCAAGTATGAGAGAAGAGCAATGGCAGTAGTCAAGGACGAGGTGAGGTCTTGCTCAAGGTTAATACGTTCTAGACACTTGAAACCTTCATAGACGTCACCATTACCAGGACACTCTTTAGCAAACTCTCGAGGGGAGTTTGAAACCGTTAAAAACTGACATGCATCAATTCACTTCAAACATACCGACCGTTACACCAAGCTGAGAAATTCGGTGGATTTGAGCTGCAATTGAAGCAAGACGAACTCACGAAGCTTACCTGGACGTACCTGGAAAGCTGAAGCCGAACACCATCCCCGTCCTGTTCTCAGACCCCAAACCCTATCCCACAAGCAACACAAGCAAGACCTCACCATGGCCTCCAACCCTCAAACCCAAGACCTAAACCAAACCTACCAATCCCTCAAGTCCCACCTCCTAACCCATAAGCACAACCTCACCATGGCCTCCAAACCCCAAAACCAATCCCCAAACCTATCCTACGCCACCCTCAAATCCCATCTCCAATCCCTCCACTCCCCACACACCTCCCCTCTAACCCGCCTCCCCACCGCCTCCATCCTTACCCCGCCTCCCCACCGCCTCCATCCTCTCCCCCAAATCCTCCCACGCCATCGCCTCCCTCTCCCTCCACCCGGTTCTCGAGTCCCTCCTCCACATCCTCAACAACGACCTCCCCTCCGCCCACTTCCTCTTGCGGCACATGCAATCCCCTCCCGCCTACGAGTCCATGCTCGTGCACGGCCTGCTCCACCGCGTGGAAGGCGACTACGAGAATGCGCGGGCGTGGTATACCAACCTCGCGGAGGAGTCGCCGCAGCCGGAGATTTTTGGGAAAGTGTGGCCAGAGGGTATGGAGGGTGAGGATGATGGCAAGGGGTATGCGGCGTTTTTGGAGGGACTGAAGAAGGGGGAGAGGGAGGGGTGGGTGAGGGAGAGAGGCGAGAGGGAGTGGAGGGATGTTTTTGGGTTTTGTGAGGGGAAGTTTGGAAGGGGGGAAGTGGTGGATGCGACGGCGGTGTGGGTGGAGCCGAGTGAGCATATTAGGGAAGCGGCGAAGAAGCAGTTGGTTGGTGGAGAGGGGTGGAGGCAGTTTTGAGGGAGGAGATGGAGATGAAGGCGGCGGTGCTTTGCTTCGAAGGTATGACGGCGGACTTGGACAAGGAGCAGCGAAGTTGTCGATCAAATACCTCCGTCGTTCCGCCCAGATCGCATTGCATGGCTTGCAATTCAATGGCTTGAATGGTGCATTTTGAGCAAGATCATGGAGGTTATGCTGCTCAAGGTACCTTATTCTTGACCAAGATCATCATCATGGAACGCTAGTCAGCGCCTAGAGGCATTTGTCGTAGCAGGCCAAACATGAGAGTCCGCTGCTCACGGCCCTGTCTCTCGACTGTTATGCTCTTGACGTTCTCGGCGTGTCGTCGCGCCAGGACATAAATGCGTTTTTCTGGGCAAGATTGATGAGCGCTGTCCTGAGTGAGATGAAGGCAAGAAAGAACAGTCTCTCGCTGTGATTTTGTGTGAAGTCGAATGTTTCTTGGCTCTTCCCGCTCTCCCCGCACTAGGGATGGTTCTGTAGGGAATG